>CAKAKR010058847.1:15853-103854 GCA_916700685.1 Adelosebastes latens
ACACACACTCCACCTCATGCCGATCAATGACAGTTTCATGTGGCTTCTCTGGGCCTGCAGTGACGTGTGTCCTATTGATTTATCGACATTACTCCAGGCAAGCGAACCCAGAAGCCCCCTCTCTCAGTAGGCAGCCAGGCTCCAGCCCAGCAGAGGCGTACCTCCCCCTGCGCCGGGTGGGCCCATGCCAAGTCATCCAACTGTACCAGGCTCTCTGGAAGCAGCAGCGCATTAGCTGCACACAACCGAACAGTATTTTCGTGTGGATGCATGTCTGCGTATGTCACTGAGAATGCTTTTAAGCATCGCCCCCTCCCTCCCTGCCCATCTAGTTTCTGCCTGTCCCCCCCCCCCCTCGTCTCTCCTGCACTCCATGGGACATGTAATGGGGACAATGACTGAGACACCCTGGCACTCACAACACATTTACTGTCGCCTCCGATTTCCAGAGGCGACTATTCCACTTTTATGGTTAAAAGGTTCTTTTCTTTCGTCCGTGTCAATGTCATGCCTCTGTGGCCATGGCCCATCCTCGTGGCTATTGCTCTCATCTGCCCCTCTTCCTATCTTTTACAGGGGTGGGGGGTGCAAATCAGACAAGCCCATCCTTTTACACTGCCCCCACAGCCCCCCAAGGCTCTCCTGTGTCCAGTGAAAGGCCAGTGGATTCAGCGAGAGGAGGGGTAGAGGGCAGCTGGACACTCCCCGTGGCCTGGCTAGCCGCTGATGTGGGGGGACATATAGGGGGGCGATCCAACACCATTAGGATAGGACCGCTACGATGGCAGCTGGCCCTAAAAAAGGAGGAGGAGGGGGGGGTCAGGGGAGGCTCAGAGATCAGTGACCTGGCCACAGTGTCCAGCTGGGGGGTCATTTCACGGCCCACCTCCAGCCACGTGCTGGATGACCATCTGGGGATCTGCCAAGCCCCACAACAGAGGTAGCATCATCTCCTTAGTGGCAAGGGATGACCAACAACAAAAGTCAAGAAATCTGTCAGGCTGATCTGGAGAGAGGTGGGAGGGGGCACCGCAGCTGCCTGTTGTTGTTTGGCATCAAGTGCGGTGCGCATCTGCCGTTTAATGCAATGCCGTGCATGTTTGCACCTCACAAATGCTCTGATCTTGTTGAGTGATTGCAGAGATACAAAATTTCTCCCTAATGTACATTTAGTTTGGGCTGTTGCTGATGATTATTTCCAATAAATACATTCTGATTAATCAATTATAAAATGTTAGAAAATAGTGAAAAAGTCCCATTATGAAGCTCAACATGACACCTTTAAATTGCTTGTTTTGTCCAACTGCCAACAATATTCAATTTAATATGATTTAAAACACAGAAAAGCAGCAAAATCTCACATTTGAGAAGCTACAACCAGAGAATGTTTGGCAATTTCGCCTGCTAGAGAAAAACTTTACTGATTCATTGATTATGAAAATTGTTCTTTTATCTGCCGATCTCACAATGATTTGATCGATTGACTGGTTAATCGTACGTCGTCTGACGCTGCCTTCCATGGGTCTATATACACTGAAAATGACTATAGTTTGAATATCTGTTGGACTGTACAACTGAAGTGGAATCCCTGAAAGGTTAAAGGTGTTTTTAATTTCTCCTCTAAAGTGCAAAAGAGCACGGGGGGTCACTCAGCAGTCCAGATGGACCACCAGATTCTCTTTTAGCTGAGCCGTTCAGTTTGATGGCTCTGATCGGAGAACAGATTAGCACTGGTTTGTTGTCAGTGCTAACCTCACCCCCTCCTCCCTCTCCTCCTCCCCTTCTTTCTTCCTCCTCCACCCACAATCCTCCCCCATCCTTTCATCATCCTCTCCTTCTCCCCGAGCCTTCTGTCTTAAACTGTTTAAGGTGATCGAATTTTGCCCATCCTCCCCATGTGGTCGGAGGGGATCAAAGGTTGCTGACCCCAGCCTGATTGCAAAGGTTGTGGAGGAACCTCCATAATAAATAGAGGTCCCGCTAAACAGATCTGACCTTCTAGATGTTTCTATGAGCTTAAAAATCTCTATCTTTATTTTGGGGGGGGGGATTCTGTAATCCCTTTAACGTTTATCATTGTTCTGCTAATGAAAGTGATCTTTGCGTTCATGTCTGATAGGTTTCTAATTAGATTCACATAGACCCATGTGGAAATGATCCAAAGGATGAGCCAAGGGAGGATTGGGATGGTGGAGTTATTGCTCTCAGAAAACACCGGAGTGCTGAAAGAAAATTCATAAATGTGGTGGAGGGGTGGGGTGGGCTGCAATTGTGCACCAGTGTAATCTTTGGTCAGCACTTCTTCATGGCCCGATACCGTGATAGGAAAGAAATCCTCTTCTGAAATTTGATTAATTGCCATTTCTCCGCCTCTCAATCCAAACATTGGTGGAAATGGAGGCCGGTTGACAGGACAGATACATCAGCCCAGAGAGCTGCGAGCCCCTGGCAAGCAGAGGCATTTCTTATCCTGTAACAGGATATCCACATACAGCGAGGTGTGGAAAAGTGAGAACTGCATCGTCTTCATTTGGCCATAACAAGGGAGAGGGGGAGGAGGGGTGTGAGGGAGGGGAGGAGGAGGGGGGGGGGGGGAGTCAGCCAGCCAGCCAGGCAGGCAGCTCGCTAGGTTGGGCCGAGGCGTATCGATTGATTTCCCAATAGCCTCTGGTCCATGAGCGGCGAACCCTGGCCCCGGTTGCTAGGTGACCACACCATCCAAGATGGAGAGCGGGGTGATGAAGGGTGACAGCAGCTCTGAGGGTCAGCGGGGCCACTGGTCATTCTGCAGCCCCTCTGGGACGCTCCGGACATGCAGATAATGCAATGAAACTGGACCTCAGCTCACAGGGAGAGACGAGCGAAGCAGCAATATAGAAAGACAATATCGGAGAGGAGGCGATCGTCCACCATCTTTGTTCCACTCGGCTGTGATCAATGCAGAGTCTAGCTTTATGTATGTTTATGACGTACATTACGGCAAAAATAAAATTGGAAAGCAGCTGTGCGATCGGTTTTATGGAGATCGTGTGAGGGTTTCACGTCGTAGAGTTTTCCGCAAAAATTAGATTCCTTGAAAAATATTTATGACACCGGTGTGATTTCAAAGGGGCCGTTGACCATATATGAAAATATTGATTTGACAAACAAAGGGCTATTCAAATAGTCATTGTCCAAAACGTATTGCCTAAATTTGAAGATGAGGGATGTCGTCTTTTTTACAATCGCAGTAAAAACACACCGTTGTTCTCATCACAGGACCAAAGCAATTGACTCAAATGTACAATTTACTAAAGCGCAAAAGAGGTCAAAAGATTTATTGTCGTAGTTCTGTCAAAATAATATGCCGCGCTGAGTTCTTAGGGTCCATAGAAAGGAGAGAGATTGTTCATTTATGCATTCTTATTGTAAAATTAAATGCGGTGTATGAAATAAAGTGCTCGGCATATCTGCACACAATTATAAAAATGACAGCTCGGGTTACAAACTGAGTGGAACATTTTACAGCTTTTTATTAAAGTATGACTCATGACAAGACCTCTCCTCATAAAAAAATAAAATAAAACTACTCATATAATCTTCTGTTTCAAATGATCCACCAGTGAAGCCCTTCATTTTTAAGGCTTGCAGGCTTCTCACGAAACCGTCCGTGATCCGAACCATACAAAAGAAAAATACTGTAAACATGAACTGGCCATAATCTATATCACATATTCCACAATGATACATGATACCGTAGCGCTTTTCTACATATCGATTGTTCCACTGTGCAAGTGAAAAATGATACGGAGGGCAAAAGAGAAGAAGAAGAAGCACGAGGAGGAGGAGGAGGAGGAGGAGGAGGAGGAAAAAGAAGAAGAGGGGAGGGGGGGTGGATATAAACTGGGAGACAAATGTAAAAGGATCTACATCACACTGTAAGCTGTGCACTGAGAGAGAAGTTACCAGAAGGCAAAAAAGCAGCACAGAAGGGGGTGGGAGGTTTTGTGTGTGTGTCGGTGTGTGTGTCGGGTTGAGGGTCACGGGGAGAAACCCATCCAGTCGGCCCTGAAAGGCCACCTTGCATTCTGGCTCTTGCTTGTGTTCTTCCTGTATGAAGGATTTCCCTTTATCCTGTGCCATGCCTCTCATGTCCTCCTCAGAAGGAGCCTGAGCGTTTTCATGTCTGTTGGAGTTCCATATCCCGAGGAGGGAGGACTTATGTGTCTCTGTGAGCGCTTGTGTATTTTCCTCCCTCCTATCTATTAATAATATTGGGGAGAGAGAGAGACAGGGAGATAGAAGTGGATGTTTGCTTTGGTACAAGGCGAGATGTTTCTCAGTTTTTTTGCAGCCCTAAGCTGTGCGAGTATTCAGCTCTTAAATATTCCCTTCCCTTGTGACTCCAAAGTATCTCTCGCCCTTAAGGGCTGCATGGACCTCCCTGGCCAAATATCAACATACCTTTAACAGCAACTGGCAACCGACTTTTTCAAACGGGAGGATTTAGGGCCTGGATGGCTGGAGAAAGAGTGAAAGAGGAGGAAAAAGTAACCCAATTGTGTCCCGAACATCTGGGAAATGGTCATTTATTACAAAAGGAATTGTTATTTGTTGTTTGGCCCCAAGGACTCAACCAGGACAAAATCCTTGACAAGTTGGCTGCGTATGTTAACTCTTCTGCCAAAAATCTGGGTGTCATTTTTCATTCTGATCTCAGCTTTGAGAAGCAAATCAGTTTGATGGTTCGATTCAGTTCCCTTCAGCTGTGGACTGGTTCCAAAATCAAGTCTTTCCTCTGGCCCCATGATCTGTAGAAAGTGATGCACAGCTTTGTTTCCTATCGCCAAGACTAGTATATGTAGAATACTGTATTCCTTATGTTTGTAGTCTTCCTTGTCCCTGGCACCAAAAAGAAAGACAGCATTACCCCCGTGCTGGCCTCTCTTCATTTGCTTCCAGTGCGGTATAGAATTGATTTTAAAATCTTACCATTTGTTTTTCAGGCATTCAACGGCCTCTTATTAAATCTCTGACATTTTAAACCTTCAAATCTTCTCGAGGTCTCGTCTAACTCTGCTGGAAGTTCCATGTTTAAGACTGAAACCAAAAACTTTTTAACGACAACATCCGTAGTTTGTCCCACATACCAGCAAGACAAAATCTTTTGTTATTGCCTTCTAAAACTGTTGCAAAAAAGTATTTATATGATCTGCTGCCATAAAAAAACTACTCGAGGTTAAGGTTAGAGAAAGACGATGGTTAAAAAAACATAAATACATACAAAACCTTTATTTAACTATGAAGTCACATTGAGATTAAAACCTCTTTCACAAGTAAGACCTAGCCAAGACAGGGTCAGATAGCAGCATCTAACACATAACATTGAATCACTGCAGCAACAATACATTACATCATGCAGTGCATTAACAGGGCAGCATGTTGGTCATGTGTTTGTTTGTTAATTGAAGCAACTGCAGCTAGCAGAGACCACTTCCTTTATTCTAAGTTTAAAATCATTAAAAGCTGAAGTAGGCGAGATTGGAGCAAATATGATTAAAAAAGTTATTTTTATAAAACGGTTGCTATATGCTGACGGTAGTACATGAAACAGGTAATCTGAAAAAAAAACCATGTGCCTCTGTGTCCTCTGGTGTCCTCCCGTGTCCTCCGGTGCTCCTAATGGCATCTGCAAGATTTCACAGACCCGAGGAAAACAACCAATCAGAGCTGATCTGGCGTCTGCCGTCCAGCTTCCATCTGTGAGAGCCGGCTGTCAATCACTCAAAAACTCTGATCAAACGGTCAAACTAGGCCGCGCTGATCAAATGTGAATCAATATTCTGTTACTGTAATGCCTATTTCTCGCCTCAAATGTTTTCAGAATTATCTTGTAGTGTACTGTTTAGCTGTACAATGAGAAAGTTTGTGACCCGGCAGCCATGTTGAGATCTCTTGATGAAATACCAAACACCGCTCACATGGCCGGAGCACAGCCAATAGGAACGCTCTCTCTCTCTGAAATGACCTGTGATTGGTCAAAGTCTTCCATCACGGGCTAGATTTTCTAAAGCCTGAAAACAGAGCAATGAGGAGGTGCAGAAGTCTAGTTTTCTCTCAGAACACTTGAATTACAATATGCTGAGAGGTTTCTTATGGAATTTTTGCCCAATGATGCCAAAAAATTGTTGCCTACTGAAGCTTTAAAGGGTCTCAAGTTCAAGTTTGGCCTGCAGATGGTTCCAGGACCAGGACCATAGTGGAACAGGCTTGTTTTGCCTGCTTCTGTACTGATAGAAGGCACCTTAAACTGCATTTGTGTGACCTAAGATCATAACTGTTTTTTGCTGAAATACAAAACCAGCGTTAACTGTTGGTAAGAAACAATATCAAAGCCTCACACCTCCTTGACCCATACATCCAACCCGAACTGCCCCGTTACAAGGTTTTGCAGCACCATATGCTACTTCCACCTTTGCTTCTGCCATAATTTGCATGGCCACAAGATGTCCTTGTCTGGTAAACAAGGTCTTTTTAGACATTTGAACAAATGTTTTTCTGTCGAGGACAGTCTCGATGCAAAAGGAAACGAGCCTTTGCTGTCTCCTAGTCTGTGGGAACAGAGCCTCCCTCTTAGTATGAGGAGTGCCCCACACTTGAATCCTTTACATCCTGCCTCAAACGCCATTTCTATTCCTCTGTATTTGGACCAGTGTACACCACAGTGTGTGTACATCTGTGTTGCTTGTTCTCACAGGGCAGATTTTAGTGTTTTAAAATGTGCTTTCTAAATAATGTGACTTGACTAAATTACCACTGAGGGCCCCTGCACCCTAGACAGTCCTCCAGCTGTGTGTTTGTGTGTCACTCTGTGTGTGTGTTTAGCAGCGGAGAGCGAGGGGGAGGTGGATGGAGATGGTATCAATCGCCAAGCCAGGCCATTGAATGTATTGATTAGTTACCTTTCTTATTAACATGCTGATTAAAGAGAGAAGGGAGAGAGAGAGAGAGAGAGAGAGGGAGAGGGAGTGAAAGAGAGGTTGGACGAGGGCTGCACACACACACACACTCCTCGCCTCGCCTCGCCTTGGACGGACGGACGGAGAGGAAGCAGCAGCCGCGGCCAAGAAAAGAGAAAAGGATGCAGAGTGGATTTAACAGTCGAGCGGGGAAGGAAAATCAGGGAATAATTGGGAAGAGGAGGAGAGAGGGAAGCGAGATGCAAGTGAAGAGGAGGAGGAGGATGAGGAAGAGGATGAGGTTGAGGAGGAGGAGGAGGAGGGGATGCAAAGAGGGAGGGTGGGGGGGTGATCTGACTGGAAAACCAAGGAAGGAAAAAGAGAGAAACACTGCTCTGCCTTTGATCCCCCACCGAGTTACACTGGCTGACTGGCTGGAGAGACTGACACACACTTTTCGGCTGTGAGACACACACATTTACACGCACACACACTCACGAGCTAACACACACACACACACACACACACACACACACACACACACCTGCACCCTCACTTAAACACACGCCGTGAGGCTGACAGGCCAAGGCGAAAGCATGCATTATTGTACCAGAAAATAGCTCAGTGTGTGTGTTTGTGTGATCAATATGGAGGTGCTTTTTAAACTGTACTTTTATCAGTGAGTGACCATGTTAAGCAGCGTGCGGTGAGGGATTTCTTGAGATGCACGCCAAGGTTTTCCGAGAAAGGCGTTTTTTATTCCGAGAGGGACGGAAGGTGTGGAGGGCAAGATGGAGGGAGGGAGGGATGGAGGGAGGAAGGGGGGAGGCAGAGGATGCGGGAAGATGCAGACTTGTTTATTTGTATGTTTGTGTCGAAAGCGTTTGAGTGGGTGTGTCTGCATGTTTGTCAGGGTTTTTTTTTTTTTTGTTGTTGCATGGTAGAGGAGGAGGAGGGATATCTCACTACTAGAAACTGACATATGCATGAGTCTTATCTGAGAAAGTCAGGCAGCTTGTACAGTTTGCAGTGTAATTTGCAGTTACAGTAACTCCTGCTGTGTGTAATGTGGTGATGAAGGAGTGTACAGCCTGCAGTGATAACCCCCTCAGGCCTGGTGGATGTGCATGTGTGTAGTACAGGCCTTGTTCACATTTCTGGTTTTCCTTGATGTGTGTTTTGAATGTGAACTCTTTGAAATTGGCTCAAGAGATGTCTCACTCTGCTCGTGTTTTACAGGCTTAAATTAGAAAATGGGGAAAACAACAAAAGACTTTTGTAATTGAGATTCTTCGCTGCTTTTTTTTTTTATCCCTTATTTCCCTATTTATTTACTTGCTCACTGAGCTACTTGCACTTTTAAAATTTGCAATGAATAATCTTTCAAAATAACCCAGAAAAGTGATTTTTTTCTCTGACAAATTGACTGCATTAGGAATCAAACAGAAAACAGATAATGTTTGTCTTCAGTTAACACCCCAGAAAAATTTATTAATTATAAAAAAAAATGGTTCTTTCAATCATTAGAGTTAATACATTATTGGAGTGTAAAAAAAATAATATTATAAATAAAATTAAATGCAAAATAAACCAAAAATGTATGAAAAAATCCTCCAATATGAGCTGAGGGGAATAAATGCAGCTGGTTAAACTGTAATCTTGCAGAAAATGTGTCCCTGAGGAAGTGTCATCTGGATTTTTAACATTTAAATCCCCTGTACAAAAAAAAGTCTCCACCTGTAGCAAAGCATGTAAAAGCACAGAACTTTACTTGCTCCACTAATTGTTGAACTTTTTAAAAACTTGCAATGAGCACTAACTGACTCCGAGCTAAAAGAGAGAGAGAGAGAGAGAAAAAGAAACGAAATCAACTCAGACAAGTATCAACTTATCGACCTTTGCACCCCCTTGAGCTCCATTTTGCATAAATTAAACACGTTTCCTTCCCATGCGCGTCTCGAGCCACCAGATAATTTCATTTGCATAAAGAATGCGGAGCCAATTATAAAAGGGAGATATTTACATTTTATATGAAAAAATAGTTGTAGGGCAAATAGGAGGCTGTTTAAAATGCACGGATCGATACTAACTAGGGCGCGCGCTCATACCGGACGCGCGCTCACACACACACACACACACACACACACACACAATTTCTAAATGAAGAACTATAATAATAAATAATAAAATAAAAAAGCTTTTGTGTTTTATGTGAAAGATAAATATCCCTGCAGCTTAGAAAATTAATTTATTCCAAAGAAAACTAATGTAGCAAAAAAACAGCCTATCAACTAAATATTCAAAAAATTATTTCCCTCATGTGATGTTTGATTCCTGCAGGTGAAACTAGTTTTTAGTAGTTTTTTTTTTTTTTTACCCCTCCAGTACTACTCAGTTGCTGCTGCAGCGCATTATTGGCTCATCTGCACAGGAGGCGAATCCAGTGAATTAAACGAGTGCATTTGCATTAATCCAGATATGATCGATAATAACATTATTCACGCTGCGAAGTCAAGTTCCACATCACTGGCGTACACGATCATTACTGCAACCAAACCTGCAAATAATAGAGGAAAAATAATGTGATTATCATCTATTCACTATAGCTCCAATAAGTTCCCAGCAGCTGCTACAGTGTTTTTACATCCAGATTATAATATGTGTTATTTTAATTTGAATTATTTGACTTATTTAAGGAAAAAAGGTTTTGAATTGTAGTCTAATAGCACATCTTATTGTGAATATAACAGAATAATCAGATATTATATAATATAGAACGATGCTTATATTAATTTTATTTTGCAGATTCTGTGTTTTTACATCCAGATTCTATTCTGGAATGTGTGTTATTTTTAATTTGAATTATTTTGACTTATTTAAGGGAAAAAGTTTTGAATTGTAGTCTAATAGCACATCTTATTGTGAAATATAACAGAATAGTCAGATATCATAATATAGAATGATGTTTATATTAATTTATTTTTTTCTTTAATATTAAGTGTGAAGTGAAATGAATATACCTTTAATGAGCTGTTATTATTATTATTTTTCATTTTAATTATTTGACTTATGTAAGGAAAAAAGTTGTGAATTGTAGTCTAATAGCACATCTTATTGTGAATATAACAGAATAATCAGATATTATAATATAGAATATATTAATTTATTTTGCTATAATATCAAGTGTGAAGTGAAATGAATATACCCTTCAGGAGCTGTTATTATTAGTCAGCAGTGTGTTCTGTGAGAACATGTGTGTGTTTGTGCAGCAGGCCACAGCAGGCTGTTCATGCAGATACACTATGAAGGCCTGCATGGTAACCTGCAGGTTGCATGTGTTTTTACATCAAGCCCTTTATAAAAAAAAACAGGCTACATTAAACAGATCCGTGAATGATGTTGATCATTCTAATTTTTATGTTGCATAACAGATCAGATTAAACCCTTTTTTTTAACCTCATAATCATTTATATTTATGTTGCAAAGAATCCATCCTGCAGCCTCAATCAGTTTATCTCATATCAAAACATGTTGGAGTCAATATGGATAATTTCTACTATTATTATTATCATTATTACTATTATTGGTCCATTTTTTTTTCTTTCAGATGTAATCCGGTTAAATTAATTCAGTTATCGATTATTCACATTGCGATCTGTGTAACGCCAGGTCTCGTGGTAATAATTGATTTTATCGATTGGATGGGAGGGAAATAAAAAAGGGAGTTGACAACAAGAAACAGGAAGAGAAAAGCAGAACAGTGTCAGAGTAACACAGTATCATTATGTCATGTTGGGAAAGTATTTATTTCAAATTAGATTACTGTTTGAATATCAGTAGTCATAATAAACAAACACATTAATACATTTTCTTTTTGTTTTTTTAAATCGAAATATATATATTTCTTTTCTTTAGATTTTTTTATTTTTATTTATTCATTGCAATCTCTACTGCAATAAAACTTATATACATCAGACTAAATATTTTCAGAGAAATAGCACTTACAAATACATGATAATACAGATTTTTAAGAATACATGTAGTATTTTATAGCAATAAAATATGGATTTAAAAATACTGAGCCACTTTCAACATTTAAAGTTGAGTTGAACATTGTGTTATAAAAAGCTGGAAATAAAAATAAAGTAATAATAATAGTGATTGTTGTTGTAATAACGATTTATATATTGCTGTACGCATTATATAGATGTTAATAAGAATATAAGAGAAAATGTTTAAAGCTTATATTTGTAGAGTTTAACTTCCCACCTGCAGCTGCACAAATAAAGTTTTTTTTTATCTTTAAAGCTTCACTGTAAAGTTCTCTGCTGTAAAACTTTTATTTTAAAAACAGTAAAATATCACACGTTGAAGCTGAACAATATACTTTAAATTAAAGTCTCCTATGAAATACAATAAATAAATTAATAAATAAATTAATAAAACTTTAGAGACGCTGCGAGCAACAGGACTTCATCTTTTACTTTGCCTGTAAATAAAGTTGATTCTGAAATGTAAAAAAAGCATATAAGTGGCATCTTGAGGAAATATATTTTATTACTTCTAGGAGGCATAATACACATTTACATTTATTTTTAAGAATCAGCACGTGGACATGACAGACGCTAAAATTAAAAATAAAAGTCGACAGTGTTTGTTGTGTTTCACTGTGTCTCTCAGTGTTACCTGGAATGTTTTGCATCAGGAAGAAAACTGATATATTGCACATTATTTCCGAGGAAATTTTACTGAAATTAATTTAGATAAGATGACATTGAGAATGGCTGTAAAAGCAAACAATCTGTCACATTCAGCATGTTACATAGTTATACATATAGAGGCTTTAAGCTACAACAGGTAATGGTGACAGCAGTGATGGCAGGAAAATTAATTTTTTTACAGTAGTAAAAAAAATACAGTTGTTTTTGTATAAAGATGCATTCCTGCTTAAGGTTGTTTCCAGTGTGTAATATTTGTTTGTTAAATTGATTTCTGTCATAAAAAGTGTTGAACAAGATGAAAACTTCTTATTAGCGTCAACTTTTGTTTCCTTTTCAAAATAAGAGCTGAAAATATGACTGTCCCAAACGTTCTGTGTCATATGTATTATTATATATGTCAATAAATAACATGGGGAATTAACATTGTGTTTTGTGTGTATTATTTACTGTATTATATGTATATGTGTGTGAGTCCTGTTCACACACTGAGAGGCACAAAGTTTCAGTTTCAGATGTCATGTTTACCACTCATTACAGTGTGTGTGTGTGTGTGTGTGTGTGATTAAATAATGCATGGGATATCCAGATTAGATGAAATAATAAAACCGACCCATTTAAATCAGAATCAAAACCTGCAGCAAGATCATCAGTCTGTTATCACAATGGGACAATTATTATTATATTGTGGAAGTTAAATATATATGATTATTATATCATATCACTTCTAATACAAAACCACACAAATCAAGTCACGAGAAATATAGAAGGAAAACTGCTTTTTTCTCTTTTAATCTTTCAGATTAGATTATTCTTCCTTGATGGAAGCTGCGTAAAAAAACGTCATTTAGATGATTTTTTTCTCCCCTTTTTTCGCAGTTAGTCAATATCTCATTCAAAACTGCAACCAACTGCCATGTGCTCCATCTATTATCATTTACCAATAAGTGATCACGTTTACTCGGTGATTAAACAGCAGATTTGGGGGTTGAGTGTGAAGTACAGGATGAATAATGTCGCAGTGTATTCCTCCTCCTCCAGTCCTGTTGCTGCTGCTGCTGCTGCAGCTCGGGGAGGTTTTGCAGGCCGCATGCACAACACGTCCAATGGCTGCAGAAAACAGCACGCAATACTTATTATTTTAAATTTTCTTCTAAAAAAAAATATGAATTTATGAATTTTGACGAGTCATTTCTCTCTCTTCCCTTTTCTCTGCAACACCAGAAAATAACCCACCCCTTTTCTGCCTCTCATTTGGATTATTCTATTTATTTCCCAGCACATGCATGCATGGTCATTTTAAGGTCACAGCAATGTCATCTGACCTCATGACCTCCTCGCTATTGGCTGCTTGTAATATCGGTGATGCAGGATTTGATGCACATGCATTTCCCTCAGGATGAAACGCATCATGCTAAATGGTTAAAAATCTAAAACACGCTCAATATTGAGCTTTAGATTAAAAGCTTTATTTGACAGCAGCCACCATATCGAAAGTCACTTTGCATGCAGAGCTGCAGCTAAAAATGGCACAAAATGTGAGTATTTTCCTCGGTATATTTATTGCCTATGGGTTGGTAATGGAGGGTTTGGAAGTCCCTCTCTGAGAGCATCAGCTTAAATGGCTGAAATGTAAATGTTTTTTGGCTGTAATGTTGCTGATCGTGCTGCTGCTGCTGAAAGTGACTCTGGATGAGAGCATCAACTAAATGTTCAAAATGGAAATGGCCTTACTAAGATAAGATAAGATAAGATAAGATGAACCTTTATTAATCTCTGGAGAGAAATGCAGGTATCAAAGCAGCAACATCAGCAAACAGAGTGAAATACAGGAGAAGTAAAGGTATACAAAAATTATAAAAACAATAATAGAGATATAAAAGATACAGAGTGAATGGGTGAACATAGTGTGTACAGTCAATTAATAAATGTAGTATAATATGTACATATACTGCTGCTGATCTAACTGTCTGGAGCTTATATTGTACAGTTAAATTCATCACATCCAATAGATTTTTCCATCATAACTCCACCATTACGCATGAATGTAGGATTTTTTTCCAGATTATAAAGTGGCTCTATATGTGTTGACAAACCCAGACCCCACCAGTTTTCCCTGGGTTGGTAATGGAGGGTTTTGAAGCTCCTATATGGTGCTCTCACTGGAAGTCCCTCTCTGAGAGCATCAGCTAAATGGCTGAAATGTAAATGTTTTTTGGCTGTAATGTTGCTGATCGTGCTGCTGCTGCTGCTGAAAGTGACTCTGGATGAGAGCATCAACTAAATGTTTAAAATCTAAATGGCCTTATACTGCTGCTGATTTAACTGTCTGGAGCTTATTGTACAGTTAAATTCATCACATCCAATAGATTTTTCCATCATAACTCCCCATTACGCATAAATGTAGGATTTTTTCCAGATTATAAATGGCTCTATAAGTGTTGACAAACCCAGACCCAGTCAGTTTCCCTTCAGGCCTGCACTGTACAAAGTTGGGGGCCTTTATAGCAGCTCGGGTGTCTCGGATTTTCCAGCCACAGAAGGTGAACTTTCACCCCACGACCTCCAAAAAGGACCTTTTATTTTCGCTCTGTAGCCGTTGACCATTTTACCTCCAGCTACTCGCCATCCATCCATACACATGCACGCACGCATCATCCCTCCGTGCAGGCTGCGCGCGGGGCGGATCGATAGGGCAGCATCTGCTCCGGGTAGCGCGCGGTCCCACACCGAGCACCAGAACTGCTCATCTCTGAAAATTAAACTGACAGACAGATATGATTAGTATGCTCTCTCTGCCTCCCTGCTTTCTGTCTGTCTGTCTGTGTGTTTCTCTCTCTGACCATGCAGACTAGATGTATATTAGAGTGATTCTATAATTAGGGGTTACATGTCATGTCCATGGGCTGTATTTATCAATTTTTACTAAATATTCACTTCAAGCAATGGTCAATTTTATATATCAGGGCACATTTTTCTTTCATTCAATACAAAAAAAGTCAACAGGTCCCATCATTTATTTTTTGCAGAAAATGCATATTCTATACTGCTGTCTTTTGTGCTGT
The DNA here is from genome assembly GCA_916700685.1 of Adelosebastes latens. NCBI lineage: Eukaryota > Metazoa > Chordata > Actinopteri > Perciformes > Sebastidae > Adelosebastes > Adelosebastes latens. The sequence continues at coordinate 30,575 of CAKAKR010058847.1, forward strand.
CCGATTTGCTAAAATGTCAGTTTTTTTGCTCTTAAGATTAACATTAAAATACATGTTTTTGTATATATTTTTCATAATTATTTGTTCAAAATAATCATTAAAATATGAGAAAAGGTGTTTTTAAAAACTATTTGGCTCATTCATGTACATTATATCATCCACTTTGTCAATTGTGTTACCCATTGAAAAAGCCCCTATAAATCAGCACGTGGACACCAATCTCTTGTGAACGCGCGCATATACACGAGCATGCATGCACATAAGCAAAAAGTACACACAAGTAGAGGCCTGCACGCACGCACACATGCACGCTCTCTTAGGGCCTATACACAAAGTGATCACACACATGCGTAACACACACAGAAATTCAAGATGGCTAAATTTACACAAAATTACATTCAGTGGACACTCTTGCACGTGCACACATGCATGCACAGGCCTGACCATGCAGACTAGATGTATATTATATTGTGCGTACAGGCACATGGACACCAATCTCTTGTGAACGCGCGCATATACACAAGCATGCATGCACTCAAGCAAAAGAGTGCACACAAGTAGAGGCCTGCACACATGCACGCTCTCTTATGCCTATACACAAAGTGAACACACACATGCATAACGCACACACAGATAAATTCAAGATGGCACGCTCAATTTACACAAAATTACATTCAGTGGACACTCTTGCACGTGCACACGGGCACGCGCTCCCAGCAGGCCTGCAGTGTGTCTGCTCGGTGCAGCAGCAGCAGCAGCAGCAGGTCGAGGGGGCTTTTGGATAAAGAAAAAAAATAAAAACAGGGTCGCATTGATCTCGTTGAGGGACTTTACAGACTGAAGTGTTGAGCGTTGTGAGTGAATGGAGGCGCGTGCTGAGTGCTGATTAAGAGCTGGGCTAAACACAAGGAGCGTCACTTGACAGCATTTATTCCTGAAAAGGTGGGTCAGAAAAGTCAGAAAAATAATATGAATGCAAAATCCTTCCTGGATGTTTGGTACTAAAATAGAGGATGTGGTGTGGTGTGGAGATGATGCACAGCAGAGTGGAAAGTGGATAGATTTTTTTTTCCCGAGTCAATAAGTCAGTGAGGCGATTTACATAATTGCATATTCACACTTAATTCATTTTTTAAATCATCTCAGGGCCTGCCAATCTATAGTCCTGCACTTATATAAGAAATTACAAAATGAAAGTAATACACAATTTTAATAACAATACAAAATCATAATAATAGAGAGAAAAACCTTCTTATATTATCTGGTTATTCCATAATTCTTCACAGCAGTGACAATAGCAGCATCACTTGTTACATAAAAAAAAAAGAACAAAACGACATTAGCTGCAGCTTGTGAAAATCCATTGATCAGATACAATAAACATGCCGAGCGCAGCAGAATGACCATGATGGGATTGTGCGCACATAATTCATAAATTGTGTGCATTGCAATCAAGCTGAAGAAGGCTTAACCTGTGGGGTTATGAGAAAGGGAGCATCTCCTCCACCTCCTCCACCCCTCCCTCCTCCACCCCTCCCTCCATCACCCCCCCGGAGAGAAAGGGTTAATTGGAGTAGGAATTTCATCGCACATCTGTCAGATTTTTAAGGCCGTGACGCACTGAAAGCAGAGAGTCAATGTGAGCAAAGGGGGAGGAGGAGGAGGAGGAGGAAGAGGGAGAAAGAGTTGGTGGTGAGATCGATGAAGTGGCAGGCAGAGAGAGGGAGGAGGAGGAGGAAAATCTCACGAGATAATGAAAGAAAAAGAGGAGAGCTGCTAGTGTAGAGCAAGGAAAGGAAAAAAAAAAAGAAAACGAGGCTAGACCCAGAGATTTTTTGTGGAGTGGAGGAAAACAAAGACTGGGAACCGAAGAGCGATAGAGAGAGATTTTTCGTCTGTAAACCGCAGATGTTTTTTTTTTTGCACTCTGGTTTTTTGGTGAATGTATAGCACCCCGGGGCGCAGCGAGGACACATTGTGTTTGAATGTGAATCTGCAGGGAAGCTGCTCGGAGACACAATCGGAGACATGCAGGAGACAGGACGGACAACAGCCGAGGACGCGCTCTGAGAAGAAGTGGAGAATAAAAAGGTAGGATTTTTGGAGCAAATATAGACATATGCATGCATGCATGTCGATGTTTTTGTGTCTCTGGATCGCCATCGTGTTTCGGTAGTTAGTTAACGCATCGCTCACATTCATTACATGCAGTGTAAATGTGCAAAAAACGCACCTATTACGCACCTAATGTGCAGCGCTTCTGTATCCATAACTTTGCGTAAAAAGGAAAAATAAAAAAACACCATTTATTCAAAATGAAATTCGGTTGAAGTGATTAGGTGTTTTCTCGTGATGTGTGATGTAAAAATGAGTCAAAATGCTTCTATTATTGTTATTGTTTTTGGGGATGCACTGAGTGTGTATTAGTGTTTAAAAGACTGATGGAGATGATTCGGTATTCGTTTTTTTTTTTCCTTCTCTGCAACGATGAAAGTTTAAAATACAAGCGGAGTAACGTCGCCTGTCTTGTCTCCTCACGCAGGCACAAAAGCGAGGCTCCTGCCAGAGGAAAGGAAACACACAGCTGAGCACCAAAGAGACAAGAGAGAGAGCTGAGTGCTGATGCACAAGTGAGAATAAAAAAAAAAAATCACAGTTAAGAGCTTCCTGGATGCTGCTGCTATAAACTCGTTTTTCTGGGAGTTTGAGAGGGAGTTTGAAGACAGTACTTAACGTTATCAGATAATTAATTAGACACCCCCATAAGCCCGGAAATCAATTAATTCACAAATCAATAAAATCCATAGTCTGGTGTAACAAGAGACCTTACAGACTGTTAGCCCCGACTGTTGAACAACAATAACAAGCAGGAAGAGCAACAAAACACACAGCAGTGGGAAAGAAAGAAGTACACATTTATTTTGTTTGAAATTTGAAGATGGATGGGAGTCTAGGGGAGATGTCCCTCCACAGTCACCCGGATCTGGCTCACAGCCAGGACGGCAGGGCCATGCTGCACTCGCGGGACCTTTCGGCTGCTTTCCCCCGGCCTTCCCTCGGGGGCCCCTCCATGTCCCTGGAGCCCGATCCCCGTCCGTCGGGCTTCGACCACTCCATGTCGGCGCTGGGGTACAGCGGCGACTCCCCGTCCAGCTCCGGCAGCACCTACACCACCCTGACCCCGCTGCAGCCCTTTGACGACAAGTTCCACCACCACCACCACCACCACCCCTGCCTCCCCGTCAGCAATGTCATCGGCAGCTTCACCCTCATGCGTGAGGACCGAGGCCTCGGCACCAACTTCTACAACCCCTACGGCAAAGACCTGGCCATGACCCAGAGCCTGTCGCCACCCACCGCGGGTTCAGGCCTGGCCTCCTCCATGCACGGTTACGGCAGCTTGGGCAACAGCCCAAATGGCAACGGGGGCCAGATGCTCCACGCCGGCTACGACGTCCACGGGGGGAGCCTCTTCTGCCGGACGTCGGATTTCGGCCGCGAGATGTCGCCGCCGGGCCTGGGAGGAGGCGACGTGTCAGTGGGGCACCAGCTGAACAAAATGGAGGCTCACCAGCACGCCCAGGGCCACCACCCTCACACCCTCTACAGCCAGCACTACCAGCCCCACCATCACCCGAGCCAGCAGGCCTCCAAGATGGGCGAGCACCTGCACTCCTCGTCGTCCGCCTTGTCCTCGCCCGGCGAGGGCATGCTGGCGGGCTCGCAGGGCGGCGGAGGCGGGGGCGGCGAGGAGATCAACACCAGAGACGTGGCCCAGAGGATCATCACCGAGCTGAAGAGGTACAGCATCCCCCAGGCCATCTTCGCCGAGAGGGTTCTGTGTAGGTCACAGGGCACGCTGTCTGACCTCCTGAGGAACCCCAAGCCCTGGGGCAAGCTCAAGTCCGGCCGTGAGACCTTTAAGAGGATGTCCCGCTGGCTGCAGGAGCCAGAGTTTCAAAGAATGGCCTCGCTCCGGCTGGAGGGTAAGATCTGGCTTTGCTCTCTATCTGCTTCACACACACACACACACACACATGTACGTACGCACACATGCTCATACAGAAACCACAACAACAAACAGACACACTCTCTCCCCTTGTTTTCCCCAAACACCTTCCTCCTCCATGTCTTCCAAAAAAAAAATTCTCCTCTCCAGCAATCAGTATGCAGCTCAGGTTGAGACATGAGGAAAAGCATCATACTGATGTTTCCCTTCTTCACACCACTGTGAATGTACCACTGGTTTGTCTATTGTCTCAACAGCCTGGATAATAAGAACTTAGCAGCACATTGAGGACAGTTTGAGCAAGAAAGGGCCATATGTGCCATTCCTTTGTTTACTTTGCTCCCAAACAGCTCCTATTGATTTGTACAGTAGCTACAATAAAAAAAAAAAAAAAAAAGCCACAGACATTTGCCCTCCTCTTAAATGAACCATGAAGATCAGCGTGAGCAGCGGTTGGCAATTTAATCGCTTTTGAGCCCACAAAATAATTTGTGCAGATATGCCATTCTGGAGCGATTGATTAATTCTAGCAGTGATTTATATCTGCTCAGCGTGCGGCTGAAGTTGAGTTGGCAAGGTAGCTGATGCAAATTAGACTTGAGCTTTTGCCAGACGTCTTTTATCAACGTCGTCACCGAGGCAATTACTGCGAGGCTAAATACTAATGTTGTCCTGCTCGGGAGGCAGCACCTCGCAGGTTGTGGAGATTCTTCATATCTGGAAAACAAGAGGTTGTTGCTTAACTGGAGGCGCATGTAATCTTTAGTGCGGCATCGATTAGTCCACTGACAGAAAATTATCTGTTTGGATAATCAATTAATAAAAGTCACTTATCTAGCAAAACAGCAGCTGGTTCTCAAAATGTGAGAATTTACTGTCTTTTCTGTTTTATATTTTTGGCAAATTCACTATATTTTGGCATTTTTGGACTGTTGGTTAGACAAAACAAACAATTTGAAGATGTCACTTTGGGCTCAGAAATTTTTTCATTTTTCACAATTTTTTAACATTTTATAAACTTTACTTATACAATTATTTGGAAAAATTATAAAGAAATTATGCAATGGTAAAAAAAAAGTATAAACTTTCATTGCGAGCCTAGTAGTATTTATACAGATTTCACAGGGTAAAGATTTTTTTTTTTTTTTGAAAGGCACATTGTAATCTGCTGCTTGACATTTAATATTCTTTGGGGATGTGGATTGAAGACACGACAGCACGCTGTACAGTGCCGTGTTACAGTGTTGTCCCTCCACAGGGACCGAGGGCCCATCTGATACACGGAGCACAGAAAGAGATCCAAGTGAACACAGTAATATGAGACCAGAGTGTGTGTGTGAGTGGTGTGCTCACTGCGGGGGTCTGCGAGGAGTACGTGTGTGTGAGCCTGCCCAGTTGATCACTGCGTTTCGCTCTCTGTCAGCAGCTCGACTGATTAAGCCCAACAACACAATAGAGTTCATAGGTAATGATTTTGCACTCTTGCAATCCCTTCACAATTATTGATCTTTGATTGTTCGGCTCTGAGAGCACATGTGTACGTCCTCCATTCAGCAAAACGTTACAGCAATCACACCCCAAAACCTCTTATCTAAAGATGAGTTATCTGTGTGGTTTGCTCTCTGTAATTTGACAGAAATGCTGTTTGATGAATCCAATCCTGCGAACGTGTGAACGCTTTGTATGCAAAGCGCCTTCTTCCTGTCACACAAAAAAACCTAATCGTCCTCATGATAAAACAGCTCTTTGTTCCTTTGAGCAGATTTCCAATCGTCAATCAATCTGTCTTTATTTGCAGAATCTTTGTTTCTTCATCTTTTTACAAACACAAACATTATTTTAACGAGTCGGTGCTCCGAGTCCGAGCATGCCGATCAATCAGGCTCATAAAAAATTTAAGTCCCTACACAGAGAAGTGTGCTAATGTTTGACAATGCTGCTCTCTCCCTTCTCCCACACACTCTGAAATTGCATATTTAGTTCTTGGCAAAGCCACAATTTGGACAGCTCGGCACTTTTCTACATAACCTACTTTCCGAAGGGGGTTGTTGTTTTTCTCCCCCCCACCCCCCTGGCCAACCCCCTTTTGTTTAATTACAAGCCTCTATTGATTTCCATGGGAAAGAGCAGCACGCCTTGCCCACACACACCTCGGCCGCATCGGCGAATCGAGACTGGAATTAGAATGCGTGGTGCCCTGTGCTCCCCAGTCTGAAGATAGCTCAAGTGCTCTCTGCTTCACGCCTCAAGTTTTAAGATGATCCTCCTTAATGCAGCACTCGCTTAAATACATAGAAGGCCCTTCAGTGTCAGCCAGCAGCAGCACCGTGTTATTTCCATAACTATGTCTCTGATATGTTGAGGGCTGCAGAGCTCTCTGAGTCTGGATGCACAGTAATTATGGAACATTGTTGCTGCCATTTTGTGTTCTTTTCAAATAATTGTCTTTCTGCAGAGACATTTTGCTAAACACGGAGGAGGTGGTCCCTTGGATTTATCCGCAGTATCTTGTTTTTGTGTGTGTGTGTGTGTGTGTGTGTGTATGCTCTATGGATTACTGCACTGTATATGAGATGCATCTCTAGCCCAACCTCAGGCTGTGGAGGAGGCAATCAGGATTTAGTCGGAGAAGAAGGCAGGATAAAGACCACACAGCCATGCTCCGACACTTAAAGTCAAGGAGAGAGGGGGGGGAGAGACTATAACTTTAAAGATGATGGCCGAAGCCCTTGACTAAAGGTCCAAATGAATAAGAAAGGTCAATGCGGTTTACGTGTCGGCTCCAGTGCCTGCACCCACCCCCACAGTAATGAAAGCCACAAAGCCTCGTCCACCTCTCGCTGCGTACAGTTCACATTCTACCGGCTGAGGCTCAAAGGTCAAAGCCGATTCCATTTGCATATCGGGAATTGTAAACAGGCCGACGTGGCCAACACCTAACAAACAGGGCTGTTGTTTTTTGTTTTTTTTATCTGGCTCTTTGCAGCTCCCCCCACTCCGGCGCTGAAGGGGTTAACCAGCCTCTGTGGGTCGAGGAGTCTGAGCTGCACAGATTTAATCAATAATTTCTATCAGCCCCTGGCCCAAGAAATCAGCAGGGGGTGGGCTGGGGGGGCTGCTGGGCGGGGGCGTTGGGGGGGTGTTCTGGCTGGGAGGGGGGGTGTAGGTTGAGACGCCGGGGGGTAGGGAAAGGGCTTTCGATCACGTTTCAGCAACACGAGACAGGGGCATACATCATGATTAGGGGCTGTTCCCACGATCATAAGAAGCCTATAGGGGAATATTTATGTCTCCAGGAGTAGCCCCAGCACCGGGGATTTATAGCATGGTAATTGTAAGCCTTTTACACATGATTACAGCATAAGGAAGCATTTACTTAATGGTCGGCGTTATGATCGTCAGTGAGGGAGAGAGCCGAGGATGGGATGGAGGCGAGGAGGAGGAGGAGGAGGAGAGCGGCAGGACACCCCGACTCCAACAAGCCATAAATCCACGCTACAAGCAAGCTAGCCAGCACTATCATGTCATTCCTTTCATTACTACATGAGCTGAGATTGCACCACTGTATATACACCGTCTATAGCTGCAGACCCACCTCCCCCAACCCCCAACCCAGAAATATTGATGGCGGGGATGGTGTAACGCCCGTGAAAAATGTAGCATTTGGAGAAAAAAATAATTTCACTTGTAGTGATATTGACATGCCGCTGACATCTTGGCCTGTTCAGATTTTAATGAGACGTGGTTCGATAACTCTCAGAAATGCAAACGAGCTCCGGATGCCTAAAAGCTAACAGGCACCTGTAATCTCAAGTTGACAAGAGTGCATCCCCGAGTCAAAACATTTCCTTCAGATAATGATTTTAGAAGGAGGACGTACGCGGGGAAATCACGGCGAGATTTATTCATGTCCAGTTGAGTACTTAAGTTTCAGAAACTCAGCTGGATGTCAGAGCAATCAAAGTCTAACAGTGACACACACACACACACACACACACTCCCCACCCGGCTCCGATGCTGCTGTTGTGATGGCACTCGTGTGGAAAAGACGCCAGTAAGGTCACACTTATTTCTCAAGCGCCCTGCTAATGAGAGAAATTTGCCGCTGTGAGTTTGAGGAGTGAAGAGCCGGTCATACAGCCCTGGCTGTGTGAGATGACTCTCAATGGGAAGATGTAAGCCAATCAATCGAACGCGTCAGTGCTGTTTTTTTGAGAGCAAAAGGCAGCGTCTTTGGTTTATATAATGTATGTTTTGGAGCATGTGTGAGTTTGATTGTGTGTGTGTTTGAAATATGGGATTTCAAGGTTATTGCTGCTAGCTGATATCTCCATCTAATCAAGTCATTTTGGTCAATAATAGAGGACCATAAACCTTGTTTATAAGTGAAGAAATCTGCCAGTGCAGCAAGATTCCACCAGAAAGCAGCTTTTTTTCTGAAATAAAGTTTTATTTTTCTTGGTTCTAGAGTTCTATGCGTTCTGCCTTTTCCTGTCTTGTTTCAAAATACAGACATTAATTTCCCCACAAAATAATTGAAAAAGACACATCTTACTGGAAACATCTTACTGTTCTTGCAGATTTCTTCACTTATTGTGAGAACATTCAAGACTCTTTTCCTGAACAAAAATTACTTGTTCACATGTTTTTTTTAATGTTTTTACAGTGGAGGCTGTTTTGGCTGTTTTAATGCTCAAAATGTCCAAAGATTCAGTGTTACCTCCACATTTATGTTCTTCTGAGGGTGTGAAAGCTTCTGAAACAGCATTTCAAATATCACAAATCCTACTTTAACTCAATACTAAATCAAATAATAGCTTTAATATTGAAAACATTATAGCTAGGGCTGTCAATCGATTAATATATTTAATCGCGATTAATCACATGATTGTCCATAGTTAATTGCAATTAATCACAAATTAACAAATTTTTATGTGTTCAAAATGTACCTTAAAGGTAGATTTGTCATCAACATGGGAGTGGACAAATATGCTGCTTTATGCAAATGTATGTATATATTTATTATTTGAAATCAATTAACAACACAAAACAATGACACATATTGTCCAGGAACCCTCACAATTACTGCATTTAGCATAGAAAATATGCTCAAATCATAACATGGCAAACTCAAGCCCAACAGGCAACAACAGCTGTCAGTGTGTCAGTGTGCTGACTTGACTATGACTTGCCCCAAACTGAATGTGATTATCATAAAGTGGGCATGTCTGTAAAGGGGAGACGCGTGGGTACCAATAGAACCCATTTTCATTCACATATCTTGAGGTCAGAGGTCAAGGAACCTCTTTGAAAATGGTCATGCCAGTTTTTCCTCGCCAAAATTTAGTGCAAGTTTGAAGTATTATTTAGACTCTTAGTCAGCCTCCGTACCACGGTACGGTACCAATGGATTCCTTAGGTTTTCTAGTTTATTTTCACTCTAGCTTTAAAACTGAGCCCATTACAACCTTAAAATCGCAAGTTGCGTTAATGCATTCAAGAAATTAAAACGGATTGGCGTTAACGCGATATTAACTTTGACAGCCCTAATTATAGCACAATCATATTTAGTAAATTTTTTGTATACAGATTTCAAACTTTCAGGCCAGTACTCAATACAAGTCCAGCATTGGCTCCAATCCACTGGTCCACCCTTAGAGTGTGTGTGTGTGTGTGTGTGTGTGTGTGTGTGTGAGTGTTTGTGTGCATGTGCATGCCCAGTTGTGTTGTCTGCACATACACCACTGCTTACACTTAGAAAAGCATTTGATACCATCAGCAAAACAGTCGCTCAACCGCACAGTGCTGATTGAAAACCTCTTAAAAGTGTGCATTTAGGTAATTGCACGACTCCCCCAAATATGTTTTAGTCCACTTAAGGCTTCTAAACACCCTGGGCAATGCCGACTCTGCTTGTTTCACTCACCCCTGACGTAACCTGCCTTTAATAGAAAATAAATTAGTTCCCCCTAAAGTGATTATTACTCACTCACTGCCGCCACATGTAAATGACTTTTATGAGAAACTAATGATGTTGAAGTGTCCACTAAGGGAAAGGGAAGAGAGGTAGAGGAAGGAGATGGACAGAGAAGGAGAGAGAGAGAGAGGAGTGAGAAGGGGAGGAGTGGAGGAAGGGGAGGGGGAGTTGGCTCGGTACACAAAGGCAGAGGTTGGTGTTGTGTTTCCTGTAAATACAGAATTACAGCGTGTTAGAGGTGAAAGGTTCAGCGATGGATATGCAGAGAGGAACATGCCGCCTGAATTCAAAATGCTCGTCTGATTCTCAAAATGGATCTGAGCTCAACCCACACACATCAGGCTATTTTTCCCTTCCTCACTGAACAAAACTTGCTTTTTTTTCCCTTTTCTTTTTTTAAATTTCAGACTTTTCGTGAGGAAATATTGATTATATAATTGGACGGGCTGCCGCAGCTACAGCGGTGTTTAACCCAGACCCTGAGTTTGTATTTTGTGGTTGGTGTAAGCGAGACTGGCATTAAAAAACAAATTACCAGGAGGCTTCATCACCTCTTTTTACCACTTAAAAAGTTAAAATATTGCCAACTTTGACATTGAGCTAATTTCTCCTCTGTGGTACAAAACAGATACAGAAATACAGCATATTAAGGAAGGCAGAGTCTAAAATGTTAATTTATTTTAAATGCAGTCACAAGATCTTAAAAATCGAATTCATAGTTTTGAGTAGTGTCGTACTTATCTGTAAATTCATGTTTCTGATGTGTCTTGCTTTGGCCTTAGCGTTATCTTCTCTTGTGAAGATTGTAATTTAAAATGTAAAAGCCAGAGTCCATACGTTCTGTCGACAAATAAGCTGCAGAAACGACATCGTAGCAAAAGACAGATTTCGTCTGAAAATAATTACCAAGTGGTTCATCGGTCCTTTTGCAAAGTGAGAGCTTTACTGTGCATCTGTTTGTGTTTGAATGTTGAATTATTTTTTTTGGAAGACATTGTAAGTGGATGACAACACCAGATTTTGCGCTTTGTCTCAAGGCCAGATACATGTAAAAATATACACTGTTTTCCTAAAGCGAAAGGAAGAGCATAATGAAAACCATGAAGAGCTTTGGCCTGGATGTAGTAATCTGCCTTTTTTTTCACAGCAGCCTTACTGCAGCTCACTGGCAATAAGATGTGATAGGTTGAACATCTTGATTCCTTTACTGCACAATGAAACAAGTTGCTGATTCATCTCTTTTAACTAATCAAAGTTGCTTAGCTAATCTGTTTTCTTTCAACAAATCCACTTTCCCTCGGCTTAATCCATTTGTCCTAGTTAGCCAGCCAGTCTGTTAGTTAACCTGTTTCCCCTTTCCTTTTTTTTTTTAATTTATCTTTTATCCATCTGCCTGCAGCCTGCAAGCGGAAGGAGCAGGAGCAGAGCAAGCTGGAGCGCAACCAGGGCCCGAAGCGCACCAGGCTGGTGTTCACGGACCTGCAGCGGCGTACGCTCCTGGCCATCTTCAGGGAGAACCACCGCCCGACCAAAGAGCTGCAGATCACCATCTCCCAGCAGCTGGGCCTGGAGCTCTCCACTGTCAGCAACTTCTTCATGAACGCCCGCCGACGCAACGTCAACAAGTGGGCAGAAGAGGGCCGTCCCTCCTCCACGGGTTCCTCGGGCTCCAGCGTTTCCTCCTCCGCAGTGTCCTGCAGCACGGCATGATGACGGACCGCCGAGGAGTCGCGGTGGGGAGGGCGCTGATGGAGCAAGGGGGCACATAGACTGGTCTAGGCAGAGATCGGCCGTAATAAATGTCCTCCTCGTTATCAGAAGGAGCGACGGAGCCAGCTATTATAAATGATTTTATGAAGATGAAGCATTTTCCCAAACCAAAGTTGATCGCTCCCTTGAAATAGAAGGGGGCGATACCCAGAGTGATATGATCGCAGGATGTGAGGTCCTGCTTGTATAGTCAAGGGTGCAAAGATGATTTGACTCAAAGAAGAGTCACACCCTTACATAGACATCATCTCATTGCATTATTTTGATTATCTAGATTAGAGATAATGAGGGTATTACAAATCAGGAGGAAGCATATTTTGGTGTACCTTCTAATCTATAGTCATCTCTCCAAACGTGAAGAATCAAGAGGTGCCGTTTGCTCACATGTGGAGAGCTCCATTGTGTAACTTCTTAATCAAAAGTGTTCACCACCATCATCCAAAGACGTTAATCCTCCCCCCCAATGTTCTTATGGTCCTATTTTTTCCTCAAGAATCAAGGTGAAAGAGGAAGAAAAGGCTTTTTTTTTTTAACCCCATTTTTTTTTCTCTGAAGAACATTATTCTCCTTTCTTAGCATGTGTTTCCATGGTGATGGTTCCACGGGACTGTATGGCGTTGTTCCAAGTTCGGAGCCTGGAATTATCAGGAGGGTTCTGTAGCGTCCGTGACTCCCGGCTGTCAATCATTCACCATCAACAGGAGCCTTTCCTGTATTTTGTAAAGATGGTCCCGCCTTGAATGAATCAGAGGTTTCAAGGGGGAACCGCAGCGCATCTCGCCGTACGCCAGGACAGAATCAATAAACACAAGTAGGATGCAGAAACAGACTTGTTGGTGCAACTGTCTAGCTTTTAAGACTCTGACTGAGCTTTCAAATGGAAGCTCCACAGCCATTTTTTGACTCAAAATCAAGCCAAAAAAAAGAAAAAATTAAAAACAACCTTTGAAGGCTCCACGGGGAAGAGCTACACCTGACACAATGTATAGTGACATTGTAGTATTTTTTTCCACTCATTTCCAAATAACTGTAAACACCTCTGCTCCATTACGAAATCTTTTTTTTACAGATGTCTAGAAAAATGGAGGAATGTGATTCTTTCAGCCCTTTTTGTACAGATTTCAAGCACATCGCTCTATTTATAGAAACACGATGGAAGTGTGGGGCAGTTTGTTTCAGCCCTGCAGACGTACAAGGTCATTTTTTTGGTCCACAAAGGAACGGCTTTAACATGCCTCCTTATAGCCAATAGTTAAATCAAACCGAGAACGTTTCAAATGCAATTGCTGATCTGATCAATGTATTTATTACTGCATTTGTGTATTTATTGTTTTTCCCTTTTTCTTTCCTCTATTTATTTGGTTATTTATTTATGCTATCTATATACTGTAAGTATTTATTTAACAATGCTCTGTATGTCTGTGTGAAACTGAAGACTTTTTCTGATGGGCACTTTTAGCTGTAGAATCCCATCGTAATACCAAAGATTAACATTGCCTCCCTGAATGTACGGCCTGAATCCCTAAACCCAGTACCCGACCTGATCCCAACCCGATTCAGCCCGACCCACCCAGTGATGTTGCGTATCTCTCTCTATCTTTAAGGCCTGGCCTTTGTTTTCTTTTTTTTTTTTTTTTGTAGAATAATGGGGATTTCTTTACTCTTGCAAATGTCTCTGCGGTCAGCTCTTAACGCCAAGGCCAAAGCTTGTTTGAATGTTGTGATAATATTTATAATTAATACTATGAATAATAACAATAATAATATTAATAATAACGATGATGATGTGGCATCCCATAGGTTCACAGGTTGCTTGTAAAGTTGTGTTCAGACCAATGCCATCTGGCGGAGTGTGTAAAGTGTCTGGGGACCCACTTAAAACGCCATCTGAAGGCCCCATTGAGTGCCCCCCCCTCCCCCTCACCTGCCCCCCCTCCCCAGTGCAGTGCAGACACTCCTGTCTATGTCCAACTCAGTGTGATCTCACCGTCCTCCACATGCCTAGCCCTTCTGCCAGTTGTCTCAGTTCCAAGAGGGTTCTTAGGGTTCGACCTGGACCTTTGGGGTTCTTAAAGTGTGTTCCTCTTCCTGGGGATCTTGGGGTTTTTGGTTCTAAAGATCTTAGGGTTCATTCCTGGACCTTTGGGGTTCTTAAAATGTGTTCCTCTTCTGGGGATCTTGGGGTTTTTGGTTCCTGGGTTCTAAAGGTTTTAGGGTTAATTCCTGGACGTTTGGGGTTATTGAAGTGTGTTCCTCAACTTCTGGGGATCTTGGGTTTTTGTTCCCTGGGTTCTAAAGGTCTTAGGGTTCATTCCTGGACCTTTGGGGTTGTTAAGGTGTGTTTCTCAACTTCTGGGGATCTTGGGTTTTTGTTCCCTGGGTTCTAAAGGTCTTAAGAGTTTGTTCCTGGTCTTCTAGGGTTGTTAAGGTGTGTTCCTCAACTTCTGGGGATCTTGGGTTTATTCGCCCGGTGCTCTAAAGGTCTCAGAGTTTGTCCCTGGCCTTCTAGGGTTCTTCTGGTTTGTTCCTCATCTTCACGGGACTCTGATTTGGTCGGGAGGCCTCTTAGGTTTCTAGCCTTTGTCCCCGTTCTTCTAATGGTCTAAGAGTTTGTTCCTCATCTTGTAGGGATGTTTGATTTTGTTGCAAGGCTTCTGGGGCCCTACAAGAGCATTAGGGCTAATTTCTGATCATCTGGGGTGTTCTTGGAGTTTGTTCCAGGTCCTCTAGGGTTGTTTGGGTTCCCCCGGCAACTTGCACAGGCACAAGTGATTTGATTTTTTCAGCATTTTGTGTTATGAATGCCCTAAATCAGGATAAAATCACCCAAGATCTGATTCTGTGACCTCTGTGTAAATGCTGCCAAAGAGTGGCGAGGTTAGCTTAGCCGTTTTCCACCCTCTCTCTCTCTCTCTCTCTCTGTCTTTAACGTTGGAAGGGGGCGGATTGCCGGGGCCCCTTCACAGCGTGCACTTGAAAGACGGGCGGTCATGAAAGAGGCCATCGACTTTTTCGCGGACTTCAAAGGGGAGGCTTTTTTCATCCCATCTCCTCTCTGGGTATCTGGTCTGGGGTCCGCTCTTGGCCAGACCTGTGGGCTTTAGGGGGCATTCAAAGGGGGCGGGGGGAGATCAGAGAGGAGGCTGAATCATCCAGAATGAGGATGGTGTTCGTGGTGTGTGTGTGTATAGGAGAGGTGGGAGGGAGGTTGTCTGAGGAATAGGAGGTGTTGGAGTAGTGGGGCATAGAGCTGAATTAAACTTTAATGAGCAACAATTGTAAGCATGCTGAGAGCGAAGGGGGGCGGTGGTGGGGGAGTGCGGTGGAGTCGGTACAGGGGGGGAAAAAATAGAAAAAATAAAAGAGCTTGGAGGCTCCTCTGCCGACCCCTGCTCGCTACTGTCATCGTATCAAAGCTGAGGTGACACCTTTCAGGTTTCTCTTTGTCTCTCTGACTGGGAGCCTAAAATGGAGACAGAGCTTTTTGTATTGAGCCACCTTCTGCTCAGTGTCAAGCGGGGAAGCTCTTCCCTTTCTGTACAGATGGGAGGCGAAGAGGGAGGGGAGGAGTGAATCCGGTTGGCTGCTGCAGGTGATCAGCATTGCCATTTTAGCCTGCGGCACCCCCTAGTGGCTTTTCTAGGAACTTGACCCTGAAACAAGTCTGGCAGCCGAGGCCCGTTGCAGAGCGGAGATAATGAAATAGCAGAACTGAAAGCCAATGTATTACTTTCAGAATAAAAAAAGAAAAAAAAGACCAAAAAAAATGTTTTTTGATAATGTTTAAACCAAAAAAACAACCAAAGATTGATGGGTAACTGCTGAATCATATGTATCATGGGTAGTTTTAGCAGTTCCCTATCAGAGCTACCGTAGCACTCAGAGGATTCAAAAAAGCACCAGTGGGGTTCCGCGTGCTGATTATTTATGTTGCATAAAACAGTATTATGTTGAGCTGGAACTGAGAAACTGACATGAGGCAGTGTCTTCAGATGGAAGTCTTTTGACTCTGTAAAACCCCAGTGTCCCCCTGTCTGTCCCTGCCCTCTCCCCTGTGTGTACATGAAGACTTTACCCATCTACCTCAACTGTGTGAGATGTTGTGTGGCAAAGATATTCCTTAACCAAAGAATCCATCCTGTCAGGGTGTCTGTCTATCTATCTATCTATCTATCTTGTCTGTCCATCCGTCTCTTCTTCATGCCTTTTACTCCAAACCAAATGTGCTGGAATCAATCCGTAACAGGAGCCGAACGAGGCCCCCGTCCAGCCAAAGCTTTAAGTCCAGTATGCTAGAGTGTCCCATCGATCCATGTTCTGTATATAAATAAAATCATTCTCAAGACCAAAAAAAGAAGGAGGTGACAATCCAAGCAAGGAGGATCTTGCTGTAATCAACGTTGCCTATTCCTTGTTTTCCGAAAACTAGAATCATGTGACTTGCTGTAACAGAAAAGCCCAAGAATCAAGCACTCATCCAAAAATAAAAAAGGTCAGAGGAGACAGAAGCTATTTTTCCACATTTGTAAGCCACCCCTCCCACCCCTGTTTTTCCAAAATGTTTAGTGTAGTTGAAATACTGTTTGATCCCACTGTTGTAAGTAGGAATTAATTAAATCCATACAAAAAGCTTTAAACGGGGAAGAGTTGAGGGAAATATTATATTTGACTGAGTCTGAGTTTCCTCAGCTTGGACTCGACCCACCATGCTTTATCGTGCCATTCTTGTCCATGTGTTAGACTTACTAATGAATGTGGCTAACCAACCAAAGGCTTAAAAAAAAAAAAGATACACAACACTTTAAACGTCAATCATGGTGGGACATTTTGTATCAACAACTAAAGAAAATCCCTTTGAATACCTCATGTGAAAATTGTTTGTTGTGATGTTGCACTAAAAAAATAAAAATGACTCATTTGTAACCCAACACCGTTCTCTGTTGACTTTATTCTGACCTTGCTGGAGGTGTTAGCGGGGAAGCTCTCTGGATTTTTAAAGGCCAACACTGACAATAGAATCTTATATAATCTTAAATTGGATTATATTCATCCAACAAAATTGCAAGAAATCACCTTCACTCAACCCTGATATTGCCTTTAAAGTTGACCCTACGTATCTTTTTTGCATGGCAATTATACCTTATAGCAGTAGTTCCCAACTTTATTCCTTAAGGGACCCCTTTTCTGTCATTGAGTAAACAGACCCCTGACTAAGTGGCATATTTTTTGGATATTACATATTATATTTGATGCACAAAAATAACAGTACAGAACAAACTGTACAATTAACCCAAATAGTGAACGCAGTAAAGATTATTTCTTGTGAATATTGGACCACAGATGAGTGCTCTGTCTGTATAATTTTTTTAACAAATCATACATACTTAATACTTCTATTTTTTGGACAAATTCAGTGTTTTCTTCTCCCTGACGCTTGGCCATTGTTCTATCAGCTCTTTGGATGCGTACTTCTCTAATGCAGGAGGAGGCTGTTTTGCAGAGAGGGAAGGCTTTCTGAATATAGCTCGTGTTCAGGTCTTCACTGTGCCCTTATCCTGTTTACATCTTAAATAATACACCAAACTTATAAATTACATAAATAAATAACAATTTCATTTAGTTTTCTTCATAGAAATTAATGAAATGCTGAGATATAGGTTATTCGTACATTTGTTTAAAAAAATTGTCTTACACCCCTTAAAATCAAGAAGACCTCGTGACCCCCTGCAAAGCTTTGGCGACCCCTATTGAGGGTCGGGACCCCCACGTTGGGAGCCAGTGCAGTATATATTCAATATCTGCTTCTTTTAGCTCTATAATGGTGCTTTATAAACACAGTTACACCCTAGACATGCTTTTTTTTTCTCTCTACATCAAAACATAATCATTGTTCAAAATTGTATAAAAAATTTCCCCAAATTCAGCCTCTCATATTTGGTATTTTTTGGAAGGTTTCGGCTGTTTTGTGGGTTTAAACGATGCTTGTTCACACAGCAGGGGTTTCTGATGATGGAGTGGAACCAGCGGCGTTCAAGAGATTAAAATGATTCAATGATTTCCAGGATGAAGAAGCCTTTCAAACTTTAGACAGTAAATCTATGTCAGGGGAACGTGGAGAGGGACGCAATTGCAGACCAGGGGAATCTAAAAGTTAATCCCGAAGGTTAACCACAAAAATTCCATGTGATTTAAAGGGAGAGGGGAAACACCAAATGAAAACAGGCCTAAAAGGAAGGCTCCCTACACTCAATATATCTTGAAAAGACTAAAACTAAAAGACCACTGCTGAGCGGCTGTCTAGAACATAAATGAAACCAAAGAACCAGCGAAGGCAGGCCACACAGACCTATCCCACTCTAAGAGACTCCAGCTCTAAGAAGAAGCTAAATGGTGAGCAAATCCCACAGATAGGTTAACGTGGTACTTCTGCAGATTCACACACCCCTATACAGATAGAGCAAAAACAGGACAGCACTCTCACTACCTCTGACAAAGAGACAATGAGTCAGCACCTGAGCACTGAAACCAGGAGTAGATATAGGCTTCAACCACCTGATCCTCATCAGGGACAATTAGGCTCCACTGCTGCCCCTCCTCAGAGATAATTAACCCAACCAGCCTGCTGAGTGGCAAGAGACCCTCACAATCTATCAATATATATATATTGATATACCCATATTATTGCCATTCTTTGGTTACTAGCTTTTACAGATATAATTGGCATTTTGGGAGCCATCCTTATTCACTTTCTTG
Source organism: Adelosebastes latens (assembly GCA_916700685.1). NCBI lineage: Eukaryota > Metazoa > Chordata > Actinopteri > Perciformes > Sebastidae > Adelosebastes > Adelosebastes latens. The sequence goes on from CAKAKR010058847.1 coordinate 49,084, forward strand.
CAGAGAAGTCTGTACACTAAATATGAAGTTATAGACTTGAAACAGGGAAACAGCTACCCTGGCTCTGTCCGGCTGTAAACCCACATCTTGTTGTTTTTATAGTTCCGTTTTTTGTACGAATTAAACAAATAGAGTGCTGCAGGGATGACATATTTTTGTAGGCCATCCAGGAAATTAGCATCGCAATGGTTCCCACGTCAAAAAGCCAATGGGATCTTTCCATTGGGTTTTGGATTAATGTAGAAAATAAGCTCTGTGGCAAACACAAGTTTATGATACTTGCATGTTTTGTTCTGCAAGATAATCTTCACAGATGAACACCACTTTTATGATTTTTGAAGTGTGAATGCAATCGCTAGAAATAAAAAGCTGACGTTAGGCTATAAACGAGCTACACCACGGTCGTATGAGCGCGAGTATACACAGGGAAGCTGTAAAGGCGGACGAGTTGGCGTGATGACGTTTAGTAGTCTCATTTAGCCACTTGTTAGCAACCTCCTTTTTTAAGACACATAAAGGTTTCAAAAATCCCAAGTGGGGTATTTATTGATGTATTTTATATCGTAGAACAAAACGTTAAAATCTCTTGAGATTGTGTTAACCGCAGACCTTATTTCAGGCGTTTAACTACAAATCCATTCAAAAAACCCATTGACTTCCAGACGAGGGAACCGGAAGTGGAAAAATGCTAACTCATTTCCAGGTTTTAGGAATCATTTCCTGCAGCACTCTATGAGCCATGACATGTTAAGTGGTGAGCTTTTAGGTGGTGGCTAGTAGGTGAATTTTGTAAGCCTATCTTAGCTAACCAGCTGCTGGCTGCAGATTCATATTTAATGGACAGATATGAGAGTGGTATCTATCTTCTCTAACCCTTTTTATTTATTTTTTTTAAAGCGAATAAGCTCAAATTGTTGAACTATGCCTTTAAAGGACTCCTTGGGCTTTTTGAAAAAGTAGGTCAATGTTTGATGAGAGGGTCAGTAGAAAATAAAAAACGTACCAAACGGCTTTTCTTCTTACTCAAGACAGTGTTACTCGCCTTCAGGCAACTTGTATATGATATGCTTTCCCATCAGCATGTGCACAGGACAGAGATATTTACCAGAGACACGGGTATTGATTTTGGCGTTCCTTCTGTCGTAACATGTAAAAGCTAAATTGACCAACAAGCCAATTTCCCAAAGAGTCAATGGAATCCTTTCAGGCAGTTTTCATGGCAGATTTAACAGACTGACAAACCTGAAACTGCTGGTGGAAAACCACATCTTCGCATTCATCGCGTCAGAACACAGATCTGATATTTATTGAAGGGCCGAGATTACAGAGTATATCTGTCTCTTTATTACAGATTCAAACACACACATACAGTCGGACACAAACAATCACACAGTCAAGACCAACGATGTTAAACTGTGGTATTTAAAGACTTGCCGTTTTTGGGGCTTTTGTTGTAAAAAGGTGCATTAAAAGGAATTTTAAAAAACAAAATAAAGAGAAAAATGTTATAATCAATGTGAAATTAAACTGTAAAAATATTGTATACATAAAAGAGAAGGGAACTATCAGTTTGCAACAGATTCAATTCAGTTCCCTCTGCAGCTACATGGTGGGGTAGCACGGCCACAGAGCGATGCCACACTGGTTCTTCTTGTTACGTGCCATCCGGATGAAGCCCTGGTCTCCAAAGGTACTTCCCCAGCTGAACGGAAAGAGCGGAGAAACACATAAATAAAAGGAATAACAAAGTTTTACTGATACTGATTCGTCAGTAAACATCCTTATTGAAGCTACTATGAGGAACTTTAATTTTGTGTTGATTTTGGCGGTCCCTGTGGACAAAAGAGGTAATGTTTCCGTGCACCAGATTCCCTTTAGAAAACCTCTCAATTTACTGCTGCAGGGTCTGCCGGTCAGCCCCGAGCAGTCCTGGTTCTGGTCCTCCCCGTGCCTCCCTTCCCTCCAGCGGGGACTGGCGGAGCAGCAAGGCCAACCTCTGCCGGAGGAGGAGTCGCTGCTACTGGGCGCGGAGCTCTCCACCTCCCGCTGGAGCTCAGACTGCAGGTCGAAGGCGGCAGCAAAGCCGGATCTGGGTCGGTCCGCGTTGGGCTGGTCGCTGCGGAGGCCCCGCTGGAGTCTGAGCTGGAGGAGTTTCTGGGGAACCTGCATGATTTCGTCGGAATTTTTGCACGAAATCCAACCCGGCGGCACCGATGACGAGCATTAAGAATAACTATATAGAAATAACCCATCTTCTTGCTGATGGTCTCGTTTACTAGATCATATAGAGGCATCTGTATTATGTTGAGACTGTTTCATAAGCAGTTAAAAGGTGATGACAATATGACCTGAAGAGTCATCCACGGCTGTTCACTCATTCATTACCCCCTACTCACTATTCAGGGAGTTCTAAAGAGGACTATATAGTTAGCTCATCGGCAAAATGAAAAAAAAAAACACTACTCGGGTCATTTTCTCTCCACCGTTAATTACATCATTGCCGTCGGCTAATAGACATCCATAATAAATACCGACATGTATTTTTGTGATAAGTACATATTGTAAACTATTTCGTTGAGTTGTCTCTTAGCAAAATGCTCGGAGTGATTTTAAGTTCCCCCTGGTAAGCTGTGATGCAGCTTTTATTTTGAAAGGTAAGAACGGTAGTAGTAAAGCGATGATGCGCTGCCGTTGTCAATGTGGGTGGCAATACACATATTTTCCCAAATTAATAAATACAAAGTACTTTGTGGCCGTTTGTGTTGTGTTGCGCATGCTCTGCTCACATATTTTCACACTGCTCTCTTTTTTCGCCTTTAACAGATATTATACCCTCCTGTGATTTGAAAGCAGGCAGTAGGCCATATTGCAATTTCGATAACATTTTGATTAATTGTGTTAGCCTTAACCAGAACGGCACAAAAGTAACAGGAACTCGAAGAGACACACTGCTTTTCCCTATTTCCATATGAAGTGAAGGTGGTGGGCAAAGGAGGATGGTGTGCAGCTAAAAATCACTGTGCAGTGGATGAATATGTGGTTACTCATCTGATAAACTTCTAAAAAAAATCTGGCTGGATCGGGTTGTCTTTTTTTAATTATTAAATAAGATTTACTGGTAACATTTGTTGTACGTCTTACATAAGATAATGCCTAAATCACTTTTTATCACTCAGTCTGTGTTGACATGTTAATATGGATAGGGGTGGATATATTGAGAAATTATGTTTAATGTTATTATTGTTTTAATTACAGATTGGTCTCAAAAGAAGAAAAAAATGGCACACTCATAAACTAGTCTAAAATCTCTAAATGCTTTCGTCATTTTTATGAGCTAAGTGGGACTAAAAGGACACAGAAGTCTTCTCCATGTGTTGTGATGTTCTAACTGAACCAGGCTGTATTCATAAGGTTAACCCCACCCACCATTTCACAGCTGCATGTCCTCAGTCATTAGTGGACAGAATGAACAGGTGGAAATCAGATTCAAAATCCAGGTTAAGATTCAAGAGATAAAATAGAAACTTAAAATATAAAATGAAAATTTGTTAAAAACTCCTTTAAAAATATTAATCTTATATGAAATATGGAACAACGGAGTCAATTATCTACAGGGAACACGTGGATGTTTCAGGTGTTTTATGTTGTCACCACTTAACCTCTAATTTAAAGGGCCAGTCTACCTGTTTATACATCTGCACCAAACACTTACAGGAGAAACTGGTGAAGTAATACACTGTGTGGTGAGACCTGGAGAAAGAGGATTATAACAAGCTAAAACAGGCCTGATGAGGTCAGCGGTTTTGGAAATTGTGATGTTTTTCTTGCAATAAGTGAGAAGAAATGAAACTCCTTCTCTATTACACATAAATGATTTCATGACCCCGCCTGATTTACACCAACCTTGCAGTCTGAGTTAATGGCTGCTTGAGAGGCAGGTTTTAAGTCTATTCAACCACTTAACTCTTGTCAGCACAATATCCAAACACTCTTGTGCTTGTTGACACAGTATACTTCCCTGCAGAGCTCTGACTTCCCTGTTTCATTTCCCATTCAGTGCCAAGATGAGGGAGGAACACACACATGAGCTCAGGATGTACTGTATGTATGTTTGCATGTATGGGCTAGATAGGGATTCAAGGGAGATCAGAGCAGTGAAAATGTCTCACCTGTTCTTTACCAGCCAGTAGTCCTGTCCGTTCAGTGTGCCGTAGCCCACAGCTAACACCCCATGGTTCACTTTCTGGGTGCAGCTCTCGTCATCGTACACTCCTGAAATGACAGGGGTCAAAATAATAATAAATCCATCTCGTTATATTCATATTCATTATTTGTTTTTAGACACATTAAAGCCAGTAATGTTTTGTAAATTTTAAATTTCATACAAATTTGTTGAATTATATTTTGATTCACGTGTTTTGAAAAAAAATATTCAGGGGAGGGATTCAGTGTCTAAAACTTTAAAGAGTCCAGGCCTTCGCACACCAAGTACGTATTTTCCGTATGCGTTTTTTTAATCAGCCGTACAATAAAAAAACGTTACGCACAGAAACTTGCCCACTGTGTCCGATGCATTTTATTATTCTATTTGTTTCTGAAAATTTGTAATAGAAGACAAAACTGATTACGTTATTATTGAATTACGTGGGTGCGATGATTAGCGCTAGTCCAAAACAGGGCTATTGAATGAATGGCATCAGCAAGAAGCTATCGTTTAGCTGATTAGAGCTCAATCACTACTGTCTAATCTTTCCTACATCCTTTGTTTTGCTCCCCCATTCCAAGCTGGTTTATAATCACCTGCCACAATCTATCTTTAAATTCTGCATCTCTGTATTCTTTTATTTCTTTATCGTAAAGTGCTTTGTGCCGGGAGACAAAGTGAATGTTTATCAGATGCCATTTTGGATGATGACGTTTGCACGGACGGCTGCTCCGAGTGGTCAAACAACCCTCTTTTAATTTTTGAGGGATGCGGAAAAAAAAATCAAACGAAAGTTTCGGAGTCGGTGTGTGAATGTGATTGACAAAACGTGAGATTGTATTTATTTTTAAACGTGTGACATTTTCGGATGAAAAATACGGATTTGGTGTGCAAAGGCCTTAACTTAACATCAGGCTGAAAAGCGGTGTTTTGCTGCTCTCTCTGGTTAAAATGCTGCTGTTTTGCACCTCTGGAGGTCAGCAAAATCACACTCCTGTGACCTTTTTGCAGCAACCAGTTCATGTCCATCCCCCACCCTTCTCCCAACATCTTTCTGCATCTATTTACAGTCCAGCCCTGTCTCCTAAAAATTACGCTTCCATCCAACGAAACTGCATTGTGAATCACATTTCGAGGGAAACATATTTTGTTGGGGATTACATTTGTTTTTGACGTATCACAAATATGTTTGTAATGACAGTCCATGGAGCTCTGCGTAAGGAGGTCAGCATGGTGGATGGGTCAACAAACACCAGGCTTTCGCCCAGGAGACCGCTGTTTGTGTCCCATGAAAAACTAAAAGTCAGCGTTCACTTATTTTAATCACGCAGTTTTTTTGTTACTAAATCGAACCAAGTAGTTTTGTCTACGTTTTTTTGTTTTGTTTCAATTTACAACGTTAACCACATGTTTAAAGTGCGACAGTAATCCTGTAGAAAATACGTTTCCCTCCAAACGTAATTGAGAATGCAGTTTAATTGTATGGGAACATCATTTTGTAGGAGACAGGGTTTATCCAGTCATGTAAGTAAAGGTGAGAGCCTGTGCAGCTGGTGTGTGACGTACCACTCCTGTAGAAGGCGAATCTGGGCCGTGTGGCGTCAATCGCCACTGAAATGGGTCCAATGGTGGCGAGCGCCTGCTTCAGAGCCCCCTCGTCCGCTTCAGGCAGGAAGCTGTAGGCGGAGCAGTTGGCAGCGCGGTACTGGGGGTTGTAGCGGCACTGTTGTGTCTGTAAGAGGACAAACTAGGGTTAAAATGATTTACACTGTGTGAAATATACCTGATGGTATTAAAGAAAGCACCTAATAGGAACACCAAAAATTGTGACTTGAAGTTGGCTCGAGGCATGACTGAACTGACCAGCTTGGGTGACGTCCATGCATGTAAAAAGTTAACTTATTATTTTGGTCTTTTTCCAATTCATTTGTATATTGTCCAGCTCCAGCAGGTGAGGCAGAGAGTGACTTTCAGACACGGACACTCGTCACTTTGCTTATTAAGAGAATATTTCACATCACTGATAGAATTTTTATTTATTTTTCGGGTGAATTGGAGCCGCAACACCTCCGCGAGGCTGGAGCAGTCTGTCGGATCGGCTCACAACTGCCCTCCTCCTCCACACAAACACGAACAACAGCGAACCAGATGAAGCCTGGAGGACAAACACGTTGTCCGCTCCGATTAATTTATTGTTGCTCCAAAGAGACATTAACAGCAGACCACAGACAAGTGAGGAGAATGTTGCAGTCTACAGCCTGAAGGGTCGGACTTAACTTCTTGTACACCCACATTGGTGTCTCATACAGGAATCTGTTAACTGTAAAACTGAGTTAGCATTGGATTTCCTATATGTTTCCACTTAAAACACCACACCATGTCTTGTAAACTGGGATAACAACACTCTGTCCTCAACTTCCTGTTTTGTTTTTGGGCTGACGCCTGCATTAGAGAACAACAATCATTCTTCTTTTATAGAGAATAAGTAATCAACCTGTAGTGGAAGTACTGACTTACAATGACCATTTACAATACACTAGTTTTGTTCTGTCTTTTAAACATCATATCAATTTTCTTATGAAAACAAATCTGGTTTATTATAAAAACAAATGTTTTTCTTTTGGTGCAAAAAAAAAAATTTAATGAATTTATTCAAGTGGCGCTTTAATTAGCAATTTATCATGGTGATATTTTATAAATGCATGCAAGTTCATTTTCTGTTAAAATGTTAGTTTCAGTGTATAACGCAGCGTTACGATTCGTCTCTGCTGTTTCTGCACACATCATTGCGGTTTGCATGAGAAAGTTGGTTTGTCTTCGTTATACAACCGTAGAATGGAACACTGGTACATTTTACTGTAAAAGGCCGTATTCATACACCGTTTGTAGATATACCTACGAAAAGTAATGCAGTATAATTCGTATATAACCGACAAAATCAATTTGTGTGTAATCCACGTAATCGCGAGCCAGGAAATATAAAGAGCGACAAACGCTGCGTAGGGAGGAGGTCGGGGTGGATGTGTAGGTGAAAGAAATGCCAGGCTTCGCCCAGGAGACCGGCGTTCGTGTCCCGTGTGAAACCAGAGGTTAACGTCACATAACTTCCGTACTTATGTTACGCTACTTCCGGAGTTATTTGAACCCAAACCACGATCTTTTCCTAAACTAAACTAAGTAGTTTTGTTGCCTAAATCTAACCAAGTACTTTCCTGTGAGGACGGAAGTTTCTTTTGAAGGAGTGGAGCGGAAATTGACACAATGGACATTTGTAGGAAAACGCATGAAAAATAATGACTAACTTTTCGTAAGATATCATGCAAACTGTTACCTCATTGTCAAATGTCGGGTTTCGTGCGACCAATAGTTCACACAACATATACACTTTACTGTCATACAAATCTGAGAAAACAAGAAAATATTCACATTTGAGAAGCTTGAAAACATGAACATTTTCAATTTTTGCTTAAAAAATTCAACATGTTCAACATGGAACATGCAAAGACAAAAACTAAAACAAACAATTAATAGTGTGTACCACAAACAAGATTTCATGCCTAATATTTAATTATTGCCTTTGGAAACAGCAGATGAGGAAACAATCTGACCACGAGGTCCTTTTAGTAACAAAGTCTTTAAACATCAACAACAGCAACAACAACAACTGCTGTGCCTCAGCTATATTACAAAATTAAATTGAAGTTGTGACATGCAGATATAGTTTTCATACTCTTTACACTCTATCAAAGATAGTGAGTATGCTAATATACATTTGTTCAACTCCATTTCCTTGGATAAAAATGTTTTTAATAACAGATCTGAGTATCTGACAGTCAAATTTCGCCCTTTATTTGAAAAGATCTAAAGGTTTTGAGTGAGTTTTCTCTTTGCATAGTATTACACCAATGCTGGTCTCTACTACACTCAAGCACCTGTGAAGACTTGTTGGTCGTTGTCAATCAGCACCTTCCCTACACACCAGGGGCTGATTGCTTAATCACAGGAGGAGGATTTCTCTCTGTGATAGCTTGTTTGCTTAAATGTGTTTGCTGAAGAAATAAAATGTGTGTGTTCATTTGAAGTGCTGCCATCTCAGTTTAGATGTTGTTATATGACTTTGTGTTATAGTGGAGAGTATAGTATAGTGAGGAGAGTGTGATTTAAAACTGACAAATAGGTCATAAAAATCATGGCTGAGATTATTTTTTTCACCCAATAACTTGGGTCTGTAGGTGCATACAAGTGTGTATGTTTGAGCTGACCTTTTGTTTCTGTTTTTAATTCCTTTCCACATTTTTTCCAAGTTTAATGGATTTTCCAAATCCCCTTGATGCATGTTTGAGCAGCAGGATTAAAGCAGTTACTCACCTGTCCCTTGTAGGGGTATGAAGCATCGGAGTCGATGCCCTGGTTGTCGATGACGTACTGGAAGGCTTTGTGCATGAAGCCACCGTTGCAGCCTTTGTTGCCATATTTGCCTGAACAGTCCACCAGGTTTTGGGGGCTGAGGTCCACCAGCTTCCCCGTTGTCTTGGCTAACTGGCCCTCCAAGGCCCCGGCGGCACTGAAGGCCCAGCAGGAGCCACAAGAACCCTGGATTCAAATGAGTGGTGTTACTGTGATGTCATAGACTCAATGCATTTCTGTATCTTCTTTATTAGCTTCAAAGTTGGATGAAACACAGCACAACAGTTTGTAAAGAAGGAGCCAGCGGAGTTTAAGAAGTTAACGAACTCTATTGACTCGTTCGGAAATGTCCTTGTTTGTCTTTTATATAAAAAAATGTATAAATTCAAAAATAAATAAATACATTTAAAAACTAAATATAAAAATAAAAAATAAAATTAAACATAAAGGGAATTAATACAAAGATAAATCAATACAGAAGCAAATTAAAAACATAAATATCAATTTATGTCACATTTTATCAATTATTTATTTGCTACATTTATTCTTAATATTATTTTTTCTACAATTAATGACATATTTATTCATCGAGAGATTAATTAATTTATTCATTTTTTTTTGCAGGTTTCGCCCTCCATAATATTCAGCTCAACAGTTTGTAAAGAAGGTGCCAGCAGAGTTTAAGAGATTAAAGAACTCCATTGACTCTTTGGGAAATGTCCTTGTTTGTTTTTGGCTGGACCCCAGAGGGCCAGCCCTACAAACGCAAAAGTCTGTCACTGAGTGAGTGAGTGACTGACTGACTGACTGAGTGATGAAGTTACAGGATTGGTCAGCTGAACTGTTGGAGTTTCCTCATTGGTTGTTGCTCTTTCAAAATGGAAAGGCGGAGAACAGTTCTGTGTTTACGTTTTCTGGGGAGCGTGTCAGCGGTTCAATGCATCATTACATACTGCTGTTGTTGTGCTTGTGCTATTGTTTATGTTCGTTTAAGTTACGTTATGTTGTTGCTTCGTATTGTGTTACCGTGCATTCACACCAAGCGCGAAGCAAATTTTGGCCTCACTTTTCTCTATTTCCTCCATCAGCCATGGAAGAAATAACCACTGTTGCTGCTTTGTACATGTTGTGGAAGTCCCAGATATGTCAGGAAACCAAACGCCGTCGTGTCTGGGTTCATAACGTCACCCGGCGGCGAGCTGTATTCACATACAGTTCTATTGCACTGACTGTATCTAGCAAGCCACACATCGCTACTGCGGTATGAACCCAAAATAAACAGACTGTGCTGGGATTTAATTGCAATAAACGTATCAAAATGATGCAGAAACAACGACATTATGATGTCGATCTGTAAAAAGACCAAATTCATGCTTTGTCAAGTCTGTTCGCAACACAACAAGCAAACAACTTTTAAATTGCTTGTTTTCTGAACGGAGTTCGGATCGATCAGTGCCAGGCTATGCTAACATTGTAGCTGCTCCATTAACACTCCATCTAGGAATAAATACGGCAGAAACAACGTCAGTGATGACAGTGGGAGAATCTCACCGCTGATAAACTTCAATCAAACATTAAGATATAAGTGGAAAAAACATTATAGACATGACCACTGACTATTTGTGTAACAATAACTATGAAATATAAAACTATATGAATTTTAACACTGGCAGATATTTGGTTGTCTAAGAGGCCATATGAAGGCTGTATACACATTTCTAACTGAGATTTTTCAAATCCAGGAACTGTAATTAGATAAATCTGTTTCAAAGCTGAGATATTTAACAGATACAAATTAAGCGGCTGGACTTTGAGTTGTTAATGTTTGTCAGCAGGCACCAAAAACAAAGTTGATGTGGCAAAAAAACTTGCAAAACCGGCGATTGTGGTGACAAATTCCTGTGTAATCAAGAACTGCTTCAACGAATCAGGAACAAGAGGAATGTGTGGGATGATGACTGTTGAATGTGTCACTGTGAGACAAAATAAATCTCTGCTTTCACCAACAGTACTGGTTAATCCTGCTGACTGTTCGGAGTTATATGAGTCACTAATGGAAACACTGAGTATGTGTTTCTTTACCTGCATCTTGACTTTGGTGACACAGCCCTTCTCTCTCCAGTCCATGGTGTCTGGTACATCAGCGCCTGACGTCCCCGCAAAGGCAGATGGTGCCCTCTGGATGTCAGTGGGAGGACTGAGAGTGGCATAAGACTGCCGGATCTCCTCTGGTGTCTATGAGAAAGTAGATAACAACAGATGACATGAGTTCAGTTTCAAATGGCCTATATTGTATGGAAGACGGAACCTGCCAAAATGAAAAATTAATGAATACATAAATAAATGACTCGACAAATGAATAAATATGTCATCAAAGACTGGAGTGCAGCTATCTGGCTAGCATATAGTCAATCTATTATCTGCACCCTGACCCCATGATGACACACTTTGAGTGACAGCCCCCTCATTGGCATAATGAGGCAGAAATGCATTAAGAAATGTGTAAAGAAAAGTATAGAGAAATAAATATGTTTGGGGAAATAAATAAGGGATTGGAATGAAAAAGAAAATCGTGCATGAATAAATAAATACATATATTTAAAATAAATAAAAAATAAGTGCAGAAATAAATAAATAAATAATAAATAAATGCAAAAATAAATGAATGAATACATGCAAAAATAAATACATACATTTAAAAACTAAATATAAAAATAAAAAGGAAAATTAAACAAAAGAGACGGAGAATATTTGGCATTTTTTAAAAATTGACTGAAATGATTAATTGCTAATCGAAATAGCTGCCGATTTCTTCTCTATCAATCGACATACTGTTGCATCTCTAGTGTGAAGTCAGAACTAAAATCTATTAGACACTTCAATGTTACTCTGCTGTAAAATTAATCATTTTACTTCCTAAATGTTCATTTTTCATTCTTCCTCTTTCTTACATTCTTTGTAAAACATTTCTAAAAAGGTTGTGATTGTTAACATATGAATGCAGGGTAGAGAATAAAATATAAAAAAAGGTTCCTAATTGTACACTAAAACATAGTGTAACTGTAAAAAGCTCAGCTTAGTTCTCAGGAATCAGACATATTTCTTGGGGTGTGAATAAAGATCAATAAACTCCAATTCAATTTGAATATTTCCAAAGAAACTCGGACACAGATTGAGGCGAGGCAGGTTAAAGGACACAAACCAAACACCACTTAGTTAATATTCCAGTATGCAGTCACTCATTAAGTTAGACCCCGAATATACTTCACCACATATGTGGTGAAGTATATTCGGTGCATCCTCGAGGAGCTGTGGCTCAGTGGTCGAGCTGAGAGCAGAAATCATCTCATTACTTCAGTGAAGTCTCAAAGGCCTGAGCCAAGAAACTACAGTTTGTTAGACAAAGTAAAGTTAGACCAGTGGAAAGGCCAAAGGGTAAAAAGATGAAGCCCAATGCTCAGCAGCAAAATGTGCTAATTTACATTCTGCATGAGGTTAAAGCAAACGATATGTTTTACAATAACAATGTATCAAATGACAATGTGAAAGAAATTTAGCCGACAGGCAAACGTTAATAAAGTTGAAGACAAATATAGTTTCATTTTTAAAAAAGGATCAGGAATTTCATAAAGCAGCTGGGAGCTGTAGTTTTCAGCAAACGTTACTTAATCAGGAGGAAATAGTGGATTTGTTAGGGAATTTTTCAAGAAGCAAATTAAAACACACTCGGTACGTCCGCCTATTAGGGGAAAAAATAAATAAATACAGAGCTGGGGGAGGGGAGAAATATTCTGAGAAAAAAACTCACATTTCTAAGATTAAAATTGTAAATTATGTGAAAAAAACTTGAATATTCTCTGAGATTATAAAGTCACAAATTTGTGAGAAAACATTCTTGGATGAACCTCATCACATTGGGGTCAAGCCAGCCGTCCCTCGCATCTCCGTGGTCAAATCAGCTGACACTAAAATTGTAGTGCACCCATATACTGACATTTATGGTAAATGCATTCAAACAGTCAGCTCGAGCTGACAGGGAGAGGTACCAACGAACGGAAGGATGTCCGACTACGTCCGGTTTCCAAAATGAGGGGTTAAGAAAGGGTATGTACAAAATACATGATGAAAATAAGATGCATTGGATCATATTGGAAGTATGAAACAGAGAAAATACCACTAAATTGTGACAGAAATGTCTTTATTTAATTTTTGGGTTGCTGGCAAAAGAAGAAAAATCCTGAGATTTGTTTTTCTCAGAAATTTATGACTTTATAATCTAAGAGAATATTTAATTTTTTTTTCCTCGTAAATTTGGGAGTTTTTCTCGTAAATTTACCACTTTAACTTCAGAGAATATCCAAGTTTCTTTCTCTGAATATTACCCTCCTGCCCGAGCTCTGTATTTTCTTTTTTTTTTTCAACCTGCAATGGCCCTAATACGCCGTCGTAGTATTTACCTCAAACAAATTGAAATTAATTTAATTACCACAAACCCACTGACAGAAAGCGAACATGGAGTCTTTGGGGCCTCTTGGGGGTCCAGTTGCCTGCTACCTTGTTAGTATTCCAGCATATATAAAAATATACCTAACTATACCTCATTATAACGATTAGCTGTTGAGTTTAAAGCTCAAACTAGTCATACTGTATCTAATCTGTATCCTTCTAACCTTTCCCTCATCATTAATACTGTGTCATTAATGAATAAATGTGCTAATCAGAAATCAATAAAAATCATAAAACTTGTATTTTCTCTTCGGTATGAAACAGTAGAGTGAGCGAGTGTCTCACCATGTCTCCCATGTAGTTCATGCTCAGTTCGTAGGTGTGAAGCCCCATCGAGGCCTCCAGGTTGTGCATGGTGATGAGCATCAGGTTCTTCTCCCACAATTCCCTGCGGCGCACATCCTCCACCTCAACACAAAGACATACAGAAAGAGTGCATAAGGTCAAATATAAGTTCATGATGAATATTACATATGGATTTCACGCCTACAAACATATTTACATCCTTCCTTTTTTATTACATACCTCATTTTGGTACTTCTTCTCGTGTGTCTTCTTCCACAGCTCCCAGTGGATGTCCAGCCGGCTGTCAAACGCGGCTGCTGCCCCGACACACAGGGAGACGAGCAGCAGGCTCCCCAACATCAGGCCTGTAAACACACACACACACAGACGTGGACCACATGAGAAGTCAGGATGTCGTCTGACTTTTGATGAGACGGCAGCTCGCTAACACGCTGAGAAAACAAACAGTCAGAAACATACGAGCGGTGTTCGCTTCATAAAAACCACAGAGAGGATCAACGTGTCAGAGGCTGCATGGAGGATTAGTGATTCAAAGGTCAAAAGAAAAAGAAGGGACTTTTGCTAAAGTATGAAGATAGAAATCTCAACTTGTTGTTTGTTCATCCAAGACCTTGACCTTTAGGCTATTCCTTTATTACCAGCTAGTTTGAAAACAGAAACCCAACATTTCTTCTTAAAGTCTAACTTTAACTTTAATTCTTCAAAAAACACTGAACTTTCACCCAGTAGACTGGAGTTGGTGTCCCGTGTGAAACCAGAAGTTAACGTTGATTTATTTGTCACGTACGTTGCGTACTTAAGTAACGCCACTTCTGGAGTTTTTTTTAAGTCAAACCACGATCTTTTCCTAAACCTAACTAAGTTGTTTTGTTGCCTAAAGCTAACCAAGTTGTTTCCTGTGAAAGGAGGGTTGCTGGTTCAAGTCCCCCAATAGACCAAGTACTGAGTGTGAACTGGTCGCTGGAGAGATGCCACTTTGCCTCTTGGGCACTGCCGAGCTGCCCTTGAGCAAGGCACCAAACCCCCAACTGCTCGGGGCGCCTGTCAGGAGCAGCCCCCTCGCTCTGACATCTCTCTCATTAACGCATGTATGTAGGTCCTGTTTGTGCATGTGTGTGTGTGTCCTGTATATAACAGAGTGAAAACAATTGAATCTCACCTCTGGGATTAATAAAGTGCCTTTCTTCTTATTATTATTCTTCTTCTAAGTATCACTTCCACAAATTTAAAGCTTATGAACTGCTCATAACTCCCAAAATGAGCCAACCATCACAAGACCAGAACTGAAACTAATGAACAAGCAAGACAATTTGGCCAAATGCATCAATGCTGTCATCAGTTATAGATTGATCAAACCATCATAAAGGGTGCTGTGCTGTTACAACAGCTTCAGAAGACTGGAAGAGAGGATCAGCATTTAATACAGGAAGTACAAAGAGCAGTTAATGTCAAACAGTTAGATTAGATCTGCTGATCTACTGAGCAACTAAGCAGAGAATAAAAGATGACTTTGGTGACAAACAATCGACCACAAGTGTCACCTGATACCTGACTTGAATCACTATCACAGGTTCACAGTTGCATAACCACAAGATGAACCAAAATCTATAACTATAGACTTTTCAGTGGATAACAGTCAGATAAATTGAGTATATAGCCAAATAACACTGGACTTCATCCAAAGAAAGTGGCCTTGATTGGTCAGTTTTGTTGATGTTATTACTAATTTCAGAAATAATAATAAGAAAAAGACATATATCAGGCCCATAATAACTGTTGTAAAAGGTGTAGGCTAAATGTACAGAGAATGACCAGATAAAACACTAAGATATATCTAGTCCTGAAGTCATTATAAATCACCACAGCCACACTAAACCTCAATGTTATATAACAACATTACAATACTATTATTTCCAGTCACTGTGAAAACCACACCTGCAGCCTGAACACAGAACAACAAACTCCTTGTAAAACATAGAAACGAAAGTAAACGCAAGTAAAGTTTTCTTATTGACTGATTTCCATTAAAATACATGTCCTGGCATTAATATAAAAAGCAGCCTATTTGTATGAAAGCTGTAAATTTATTGATGAAACGAGTTAAACTTGCCTTGATCAGTCGGTCTCATCGCTGCTGCTGTGTTCAACCCTCTGGTTGCGTTTTCCTGGTTGATATATGAAGAAGCTGTCACATGGTCTGTTGCAGTTCTTCCTCTTTAGAAACAGAAAGCTGCATCGAGCTGATGTGTTTGGTAATCACCTGAAGCGACTCATAAGAGCACAGAGAGAGGAGGAACCAACATGTATGAGGAAATAATGGAGCAAAAGTTACTTGTTTATCTGGTTTTAAAGCCTGAAAGCCTCAAAACTGAACCAAAGAATCACAAACCATTTTTCTGATAATAGAGAAGAGGATATGTTGTATGTATGTATTTAAACACATTAAAACATTTATATTTTTTAAAACAAGTCACACTAGTAGCCCCTAGAGGCTGTCATGTGCATTACACCTAACAATACAAACCTTTTGAATGAAACAGACAAGAAAGTGAGGATTTAAACCTGCAGTAGGCAGAATATTTGTTGGCATTATTGGGCAAAAATTCCATAATAACCTTTCAGCATATTGTAATTCAAGTGTTCTGAGAGAAAAGTAGAGTTCTGCACCTCCTCATGGCTCTGTTTTCAGGCTTTAGAAAAGCTAGCCCATGACGGGAGACTTTCATTTTTCATTTTTCATTTCAAAATTTATTTAGAACATGTAGTATACAAAAAAAATGAAAAAAAATAAAGAAAAAGAGAATGATCATACCAACAAGTGGACAGTCAGAAACAAGTTCATGCAATGAAAAGCATAAGAAAAATAAATTGTCAAACACTCGATGCCTTGATTTACATATTTGAAAAGGAGTGAGAAGAAGTATAAATTTATTTAATCCCACCCCTTCTCCATTTGTCAATTATTAATTATTAACCAGCTTCCTTATTGAGCCATACATATACTCTAATTAAATTTTCCTAAATTTTTCCAACTATAATTATTATTATGATTTATAATTAACTTTGGCCAATCACAGGTCATTTCAGAGAGAGAGAGCGTTCCTATTGGCTGTTCATTCAACGGAGGCAGCTGTAAATCACACGCAAACCTCAATCAAACAGTCAAACTAGGCAGCGCTGATCAAATTTGAATCATTCTGTTATTTCTGTTACTTCTGTTTCTGTTTAGCTGTAAAATGAGAAAGTTTGCTCTGGTTGGTGGGCAGTGCTTGGTATTTCCTCAACTGATCTCAACATGGTGGCCGGGTCACAAACTTTCTCATTTTACAGCTAAACAGTACACTACAAGATGTTTCTGAAAACATTTGAGGCAAGAAATAGGCATTACAGTAACAGAATATTGATTCATATTTGATCAGCGCTGCCTAGTTTGACCGTTTGATCGGAGTTTGCGGAGTTGCTCAGAGACGGCAAGGCTCCAGCTCAGCTCTGATTGGTTGTTTTCCTCCGGTTTGTGAAATCTTGCAGATGCCATTAGGAGCACCGGAGGACACCTGAGGCACATGATTTTTTTTCAGATTACCTGTCTCATGCACTACTGTCAGGATATAGTGACCGTTATATAAAAATGACTTTTTTTTAATCATATTTTCTCCAGTGTTACCCACTGCAGCTTTAACAGGATAAAATGTCCTGTCAAAAGTTATTTTAGGTGAGTGAGATTATGAGATAACCTGAGCTAACCGAAGTTGACAATTTGTCCTGAGGGTGGAAAAAATGGAAATGAAAAACATTCCTCCAGTGGGGAAATTTCTGAATATGTTTGCACCACCATGTAGAAGTACATTTTTTATTTGTTGGTGCAAATAGGAAGGTCAGGGAGGTCACTAAACTTGTTAGGATTCATCGTTTGGGATCATGACTGCGCAGCAAACGTAGTTGGTAATTGCAGGGAGGTGTGTGGTTCTGGAGCAAAGTGTGGGTCAAGAGGTGGTCGTGACCTGTGACCTGGAGGCTGGATGAAAGGTCACCACACCGCGTGGCGGTCTGCCAGATGTTGTTGAGGTCGCTGAACCAAAGTGTTGGGTGGACGGACGGATAAACCTATTCTGCTACTAAATCAATAAGACTAAGATATGACCCCTGACATACAAATTGTGTAAGAGATTATATTAAAATGATATGCTTTGTACCACACAGTTACACTATACACAGTTTGATACAACAGCATGTTATAATGTATATTATTTTGGATTATTTTTAACTGTGTTAATTGACAAATATCTTTTAGTTTTTTTAGGACCTGATAGCTGATATTTTGTTTCACTATTCAATAAATTTATGCCAAAACATCTATTCTTGACAGGGGAATTTATTTATTTTTTTCAAATGGAAAACTGAAACTCTTCACTGAAATGTAGAGCTAAAAGAAATACAACACATTAAATAATGTAATAGTCAAAACAATCCCATATGTTCTTAATATGTTTTGTTTTTTTATTACTTGAACATACTGTAAGTTCTGTGCTGCACTACTTGACCAGAGATGTAACTTTTCCACACACAACAAGCAGCAGCCGTCTTCATTTATGATTGAGTGAAATTACTGTTATATCTGTTATAGTCAGATAGGCCTCATTATACTATGTATGTGTGTTATTTATATCCTATTTTTGTTAGACTTTGGTTCAGCACCGTGCATTGTTCAAACAGCGTGCCTCCCTTCATGTATTAGGTCTTACAGGATTTACATGACCCTTGCACTTACAAATATCTTCAGTAGAAGTTTAATCTAAACTCTGAAAGGTGAGACTTCAGCTTTCGTCAGCGGGCTAAATGTTTTTTGTCAGAGGGCCATTTGTGATTTGGCCAAAGATACCACATGATACCAAAATACTTTTACTATTGGCTTACTATAGGCTTGTTAGAAGTGAGAACCGAACTCAGATATCTCTAGATAAAAAAAAACATTCATTCTGTGGAGGTATTTCAGCCGTCGCCATTTTGAGAGCTGTGTGGAGGCAATCTGCTCTGAATTTAGAAATTCACAGGACATGATGTTACTTAAACATTGTAGTTTATTTGCTAAACTTTATATCAGTTGTGCTCTTTTCCTGTTTCTTCGGATCAGAATGAAGAATCCAAATTATGCATTTAACTTCAAAATGAAACCTTTATTCATAGAAAACATCAGTTTACAGTTTGATCATCAGAAAAGTGCTGAATACAACAACAACAACAACAACAAAAGTCAATCAAGAGAAAAAACTTGTTACGATTTTAAAAGAACTGACTCTGCGTCGACAGGACAGGAGGAACTCCCATTGCCCAGCAATGTTTCCTGTCACAATGAATTGAAACTCTGTTAGTTCTCACACAAACTGTGATTAAAGCTAAAGGGACTGAAACCGTCACCGACTTCAAGCTAATTACTGTGATATGGTTGTACTGCCTGGTAGGTTTGTAGATGTAACTTGGCACTTTGGCACCAAACCAACCTGTATTCTGGTGTAGGGTTACTAACACCATGCCTTGGAGGTACTGAATCTGGAGGTCTGCTGGTTTGAAGATAAAACTGAAAAGTCTTAGTGGGTTCAAAGTGCTTCAAATAACTCAAGATAACCAGACGTCCTCATCTGACATTTTTAAGGACACTGGAATCCAAATCTTCACGTAACATTTAGCCCTTTTTCATCACTGGATGAAGTTCATTCCAAAAGAGTGCAATTTGAATTTCATTTTATTGTATGGTAATGTTTGCTGTGTGAAAAACCTGCGTAAACACAAATCTTCTGTTATTGTCTGTAGTGGTTGCTGACATGTTGGAATGAACTCTGCGTACATTTTCGAGTGTATTATTTTGTGTAGTAGTCCAAGCAAAGCCCCTTCATCCTCTTCACATGACGGGGTAGCTGGCGAGGTTGGCGATGCCGCAGAGGTTGCCGCGGTTACGTGCCATCATGATGAAGCCCTTCTTGCCCCATTCCTCGCCCCAGCTGTCAGAGAAAAAAAGACAAAAGATGAGATGGAAAGAAAGACACATGAGAGTTGTTGAGCATCGCCAGGGGTCAAACGGCATTTCAGCTCAATAGTTTGTCACCAACACGGCCGACAGAAGGCATCAAATCAACGCTACGCTAACAAACAACCTGTCGTTTCATTTTGGCGGCCTTATGAACCACCTGATGCTGCTCAGACAGGTGATGTGTCCCACCTGTTCTTGACGATCCAGAATTTCTTCCCCTTGGTGTTCACTCCAAAGCCCACTGCCAGTACGGCGTGATTGATGTCGTCTTTGTTACAGTTGCGGTCGTAGTAAACACCTGGGCACATGATGGCGGAGAGGAAGAGTGAGTGAGTGAGAGATTCTGAGCTTGAAGTGTATCAGTGAACCAACATACATACATGTGCAGCTCATACAGTTTGTAAGTTGATTTCCCTTTTTGAAAATCAACTTATGAAAATCTGATAGTTAGATAGTTAGATAGATAGTTCAATAAGCTTATTTTCCAACATGAAAATCTAAATTCTGTTTTAAAGCTCTGTCCACACTGCCAGGAAGAAAACGCCCAGTCGGCAAGAAAAAATTTAGCATGTTTCTGCAAACCACGGATACGTTGAATGTGGACATTTTTTGTCTTTTGAATGCTGACTTTTCATTACAATGAGCAATGTGTAGAGCCAGTGATGTAGCCTTGTAGCCTACGGAGCGGCCGTTATTAAAAGTTACGTGGTATAATAAGGAGTATAACAAGCGAGAAAGTCTGCAAAGGGCCATGATGATACACCATGATGATTTTCTAACCACAACCAAGTTTTGTTGCCTAAACATAACCAATCATTTCACAGCGTTACCAAGGTGGCATTGTGTGTTTCTGCAAGCGTGATACAAGGCTGATATGAAACGTATTTATGAAATGTACTTTTGGTTCAGAAACATCGACATTCAACGTATCAGGTGGTTTGTAGAAACGTACAATGGCAACATTTTTTCTGCCAATGAAAATGAAAAGAAATCCTAAATGGCCTGAAAGCAGTCACATTTAAAGCTATCATACTTAAGATTTTCATGAAATCCAGTATATTTTTGATATGACTTATGGTCTGCATATTATCCTGCAATAGCCATTCAATGCATCTACATTCAGTAATTATCTCCCTATATAATAGCTTTTATTGGTGGTGGCGGAGTCCGCCATTTCCACTCTGGTTTAATATTCATTGAGAGCTAACCACGATCGTTCATCAAAAACACATCCACAAAACAAGACAACGGTCGTGTTGGTCATTTTTTTTTGTCAGTGGACCAGATTGAGATCTGTCAGGGAGTGATTGAAGAAGACGGGGCAGCCACAGTGATCTGTTAGACGAAGAGCTGCAGGCGACAAGCTGCACACCTCAGCAAGTTCACCAACTTCTCTCACTGTGCCCTGCTGCTGTGTGCAAAACTACTCACGCCGTGTGCAGCATGAAATCAGACTGCAGTTGCAATCATTATTTACTGACCTCTTATTTAAAAAAACATGCCCATGCCTGGGATCTGTATAATTAAAACATGCTGCTGTTACTACTGTTTTATCACAGAGTGAGTGTCCGAGAGGTCCTTAGAAAAAGGGAATGATGTAAAAAATATTTAAAGGGCGAAAATTTACTAAACCGCAGGTAAGATAGAAAATGTCCTTTTCCACAACACATTTCTGTAAAATGTTGTGTTGTGTTACATCGTAATCAGTTTGACTGTACTTTACCTGCTGTTTGCATAAAATTACTGACCATTCTGGTAGAACTGGAAGGTGCTCAGTGTGGCGTCGATGCCCACAGAGACTGGACCCGCTTTAAACAGCGCGACAGCCAGCGCGTGTTCGTCACCCACTGGGACCTCCTTGTAGCCCTTGCACTGGGCTGCCATGCCTGTTGAATTGTAGCGGCAAGGCTGGTCCTGAACACAACACAAAGGAGAAAATTTGTGTCAGATTCCTGTATTATCTTTGGGATAAAAACTGTCAAAGAGCAAATTCAAGCTGAAAGAAGCTGTTTGCATGTTTGCAACCCCGAATAGCAGCGCCCTTAACACAGAAATCCTTAGTACACCGCATGGTCATGGTCATGGTCACAGACCTTTAAGATACTTTAGACAAAAGTAAATGCAGAGCTGCAACAAAAAGTTGATTAATCAATTAGTTGATCAACAGAAAATTTATCGAAACACTTAAATGTTCAGGTTATTTTTCAACGAGAATGGCAAACATTTGATGGTTCCAGGTTCCTAAATGTGTAGCTTTTCCTCGTACAGTACATTGTACATTGCAATAAATTGAATATCTTTGGGGTTTTGTACTGATGTTTGGATATTTGATGATGTCACATTGGTAAATTGGATTTTCCCTCTGTTTTCTGAGGTTTTATGGAACAAATGAATAAGAGATTAACAAAACAAACAAAAAAGAAAATTGTTGGATAAATTGATAATGGAAATAAGTGTTAGTTGCAGGCCTGTGCACCCAAACTTATTGCGGTCTTACTGTCACATGCACACTTCATGTGATTTCATGTGTCTGATCACAGCCTCGGTAAATTCCTAGTATCCAGTCAACAGGGAGACTGCAGCCTTTAATCATTAACAAGCAGTTGTACTTCCTTATTGCACTAATAGATAACTAAAGAGGAAACTGTGTTTGCTTTGTAAGCCAATGGGAGAGTTGCCACCTCATCATTTCTGAAAAACCACCTCCATTCAGTCAAATATTGCTGCTGCTTAAAGGTCAAAATTGAAGAAAGGGTATGATTATGTTTTTTCGCTGTGTGTTGAAACGTGATTGGGAGAAATGTGACATCGTGACAGCCAAATGAGGAACCACTGACCACTTTGGTTTCAGTCTGCGTCTGCAGCTCAGCCGATTTCTGGAAGTTGTCGTCATTTTGATTTTTTTGCACGAATACTGGGTATTCTTGGGAAATACACTTAGTAGTTTTCTCATGCTTGTACGTTCAATATGAAGGTCGAGCCAGCAACCACTTAGCTTAGCTTAGCATAAAGACTGGAAACAGGGAGAAATAGCTAGCCTACCTGGCTCTGTAAGTGACATCATCTGTTGTCGTTCGTAAAACTTTGGTTTTTGTATGGGTTTAAACAAACCCATACAAATACCTTTGGACAGGGTATGGTTTTTGGGGACTTTTGGGTCTAAAAGTCAGGATAACTCAGCTTCTGCTGCTTTGATTTGACCATCAAAATCTGTTGTTCATAAGCACCTCAACAGCTAACTAAGTCCATGGCAACTCTATATTTCTTGTTCCCTGTCAAGCAAGCAAGATTATCCCCCAAATAGAAATAAAACAAATAATTTTAGGAGTGGAAAAAATCCCTTCAGATTTCATGTTACACATGAATAATAGGTTGTAATAGTTGTCTCAATTTTGTCCCCACAGTTTCAGACTTTGAAACCTTTGGCTTGGCATTGAGACTGGTTCTAGTTGTGGTTTATGGCCACATAGCAGGATGTACCAACAACAGTAAAGGAACAAGTGTTACCCCCATGACAGGAAAGAGAAACGAAACATTCAAGAATGTGGTGGACCTCAGTTCCTGTGTGGATGCTTTAACTCAGTCTGAGGACATATGATACTTTACTAAAATGACTCAAAGTTTGTTTGGGCAAGACTTTGACCCACTGAGGAGAAAGTTTGGATTAATATGATATTTAGAGGCTTTCTTACCTCTCCGACGTACGGGTAGGCCGCCTCAGAGTCAATGCCTCCATTGACCTGCACGTAATGGAAGGCGTTGGTCATGTATCCTCCTCCGCAGCCGTCATTCTCTGTGACGCAGTCCACCAGGTTCTGGGGACTGAGGTCCACCAGCTTACCCGTCTTGTTGGCCAGCTGGCCCTCGAGGGCCCCGGCCGAACTGAAGGCCCAACAGGAGCCACAGGAACCCTGTCAGGAGAGTGAGGTGGTTTGAGTTTGATGATATGCACACAGCCACTGTTAAAGCCTCGCTGATAACAGCCAAGCAGACAGTAAGAGATAAATAATAAACTGAAAAATTGTTCTTTACTAGAAGGTGCACATGGTTAGATGATGGTATAAAATATGAATAAATATGTAAGTTTATTACTATCCAGGCAGGCAGGCATTTCTCTAAATCACAGAAGAAGAAAAGTATGACCAAACAGAAAATCAAGTTTGCAAAATCCATAGTGAAAATGACAAACATTGTTTCAGCTTCTCATTTGTGAAGATTTGCTCATTTTGTTTTGTCATAATATGTGAGATTAAACAAAATATCTTTTTGGTTCTGAATTGTTAGTAGGCCTATAGGAATGGCTTTAGGACATTGTTTTGTTTCTGTATTTTTTTATATTTTTATAGATCACATTAATTGAGAAAGTAATTGACAGATTATCAGTAATAATGAAAACAGCATCTTAACGCTGCATTAATCCCTAATCAGCCTGAGGGAAATCAAACTGATCAATGAGACATGAGTGTCTTCTCCTGTCTGTCCACTGAGAGGCAGACTTTGACAACTTTGATTCAAAAGACATTTCTGTTTGTTGTACCGAACAATGTCACTATTGCGAACAGTAGTGGAGTGGTGCATGACACTGATATTGTGTTCAACGATTAAAAACGTGTGCTATGATCATCTGTATAGAATAAAACCTATCATATAAAATGTCCATATGGATGTTAAATTAATTCCAGCAGATTAGGAATAACGTTTTGAAGGCAAGTGCTGACATTGTTAGACATACAGGATGTATACATGAGGTCACAAGCAGAAAAGAAACCACAGTGTTCTTTCAACTTGTATTTGCCCCTTACTTGCTTCAACACGACAGTGTCTCCGTACACAAAGCCAGCTCCATAAAGGTCTGGAAGAACTTGACTGGCCGCCACAGATCCCAAACCTCAACCATCCAGCACCTTTTGGGATGACCTGATCACCCAACATCAGTGTTGGACCTCACTTTAACGCTCTGTGGCTAAATGAGAATCCCTGCAGCCAGGATCAACATCTGGTGGAAACAACCACATCTGGGTGTGATGTTCAGGTGTGTATACAACTAGCCATGTAGTGTATTTAACGATAGGTACACCTACATCCCCCTGACCTACCCAAAGTCTAATACAAACCAATATTTCAGCAGCTATTTTCATGAAAAAAAATCATCTCATTTCACATCTGACAAATAGAGTTATGAAATCCAGATGTTAAACCGGTGTTCCTCTCTGTCCTGTGCTGGAGAACAGAGCCACTCATGCTCTCTCTCAGTCTTGAAGTAGTAAAACACCTTCAGAGTCGTTGTCTGACTATAAATCCTCGCCCGGCTTTGAGTTAAAACACCTCTGCTGCTCCTCCTCAAGGAAAACACTCTGTATGTAATCTCATCATGTCACTGGAGGATGTTCTGAATGTGGCTTTGAGCTCTGGGTAGAACTGAAATCTGCCTCTAACAGACAAAACATCAAGACACGATTCAGTCATCATGCTTCTGTGGGGGAGGAAGCAGCAGAGCTGTTAGTATGCACAGAGTGAAGTCAGACTGCTGCATAATTCATGAACAGTTCAGGAAGTAGATCAATAAATCCTGTTTTATAGCTGCAGTTTGATTTCCACCCACCAGAGGGAGAGAGCGTCCTCCACATAATTGCGGTTTAAAATGAAAATGAAAAATATAACATCTCAAATTACAGTTTTCTGGAATGTTTTGAGTTTTCATCTTTTTGTTTTTTTGTGTATTATTATATATTTTATATCTATTTACACTAAAATACTGAAACAAAGCATCTTGAACTATGATCTATTTGAAATAAAAATAAAAAGTGTGCTTTTACATTTTTTTTTTGTTCTGATTACCTCTAAAAATAATCCCCCCAAAAAATCTATCTATATTTTTCCAAAAAGCCTGGAGTTCTCATCTTGGTCCTTTTTTTTTGGTGCAGGGTTAACAAACAACTGATGATTTGGAGTGGATTCTAATATGGAGTAAATAAATGTACAAAAGAATGTATATCTGCACTAGAAAAATATAAAAAAGACTGTTTTTGTTTGCCAGAAACACTAAAACTAGATCTCAAAGTCAATTAAACAAAATAAAAAAAACAACACAAAAAGTAACATTATATATTAAGTAAAAACTAAACAGCAAATGAAAAATGACATTGAAAATTAATTATGAACCCTGCTGAGCCTTCAGTGCTTCAGTTCCAGCTCTGGTGTTCATTAGATAACATCACATCCTTCTGCTGCTAATCTGCCTGCTAGCAGAAAGCACAGATGTACACCATATTTCAATCTATCTACTTCCTGTTCTGCTCAACCCTTGTTTACATAAATAAGGCCCGGCTGTCCGATCCACTCATAATGACTAATTACATTTAATAACCTAACCCATTCTTTTGTTTTCAAAGTCCATTAGCAGTGAGAACAGGGGGTTTCCTCCAGCAGGTTACTAACTGGAATCGTGTGCTTCCTTTACTTTTCTGGAGCATGAAGGAAGGTTGAAACTGGAGGATGTTTCCAGATATTTTCTGAGGGCTTTTCTCCCTTTTTTCCATGGCTACAAGATACCACATACTCATCATCTCATTCAGCCTCTGAGAGGTCACATGCTGCTCTCTGGAGAGTGCCACTTACACATGTTGGAGGATGTTTTTAAATATTTTCATTCAAATTAGTGATAAATAAAAAGCCTTTTCGCTGTTGGGTGAAGACCTTGCTCCTGAACTCATCTAACTATATTTGTAAGGATTTCACAAGACCAATAGAATAAATAACCTGAAGATAAAGGCTGAAAAATATTTCAGTTCCAAGGAAATTATCAATATAATAATTGTGTTTTCATAATTGGGCATTATTATTTTATTATTTGCACAATAGACTTCAATCATGTTCAGGTAATAAACACTTGCTTAAGATACATACTGTATTTATTATATAATATTTAGGGCTAAAGATATTTAATCGCGATTAATCGCATGATTGTCCATAGTTAATGGTGATTAATCCCAAATTAATCGCACATTTTTAATCTGTTCGAAATGTACCTTAAAGGGAGATTTGTCAAGTATTTAATACTCTTATCAACATGGTAGAGGGCAAATATGCTTGCTTTATGCAAATGTATGTACATATTTATTATTGGAAATCAATTAACAACACAAAACAATGACAAATATTGTCCAGAAACCCTCACAGGTACTGCATTTAGCATACATAATATGCTCAAATCATAACATGGCAAACTGCAGCCCAACAGGCAACAACAGCTGTGAGCTGTTGAGGTGAGAGGCCTTTGAAAATGGCCATGCCAGTTTTTCCTCGCCAAAATTTTGCGTAAGTTTGGAACGTTATTTAGCCTCCTTTGTGACAAGCTAGTATATGAGTTGGGTTCCTTCGGGGTGGATGGGTCAAACAAACACAGGACTTTCACCCGGGAGACCGCTGTTTGTGTCCCGAGTGAAACCAAAAGTAAATGTCGACTTTACGTAACATTATGTAAGAAAGTCCTCTCAGGGCGGTTGTTATTTATTTACTCTAGTTATGTTGTTACGATTGTGTCATGTTTCTAACCTTAACCAAGTAGCTTTATTGCCTAAACCTAACTAATCGTTTCACAACATTAACCACATGGCATTGTGCGTTTTTTACATTGTGCGTGATACGAGTCTGATATGAAACGTATTTATGAAACCTGTTTTTAGTTCAGAAACGTCGTCATTCAACATAGCCTATTCCATGGTTTGCAGAAACTACTGGGTTGTTTTCTTTATAAGTTCCCGTCTGATGTTGTTATTTTTGCTTCTGCCTGTAACAGCCACATTTCCCCACAGAAATCAACGAAGCCTTTTGTTTTCCTTTTCAGCATTTTGCCTGGAAACAGCCTTGGGAAATTTTTCTGTTTCCCCCGAAGCTCTCAAACAAACACCATCACATGCCTAAATCCAACAGAACATCTATCGGTAGATTTCTACCTTATCTGAAAACTTCTGACAGGAATATGACAGCTACAAAAATACATAACTTCCTCCACTGTGAGACACTGTTCCTGTTTTGATTCTTAGGAACTGTGACACATCATTTCAGTCTGAGTTCGATGTCCTCTCATGTCCCAGGTCTGTTTTGGTTGCTGTGCTTACTGTGGTGTAAGTATTGTATCATGTGATAATCAGCTCTTGATCATGTTGGACCTGTTGGACCTGTTGGACATGTTGGTCTATTACACAAACTCCGTCCTTACTTTCGTTCTTATGATTTGTTTGGCCGTCATGTTTCCAGTGAGGTTTGACGTTTCTTCCACTTCCCTGAACATTCATTAACTTGGCTTTCATTATAGCTACCTGAACAGGATTCAACAGGACAAGAATCAGCTTATGGAGGCCGCTTCGCTCTGATCTTTATCGGAGGTCAAGGAGTTAAGCAGATGTGCATTCACCACACAAACCTAGTTTGTCTTCATCCTTGAGGTCTTTTCTCTTGTTAAACAGAAAATGATTTCAAATAGTATATTTAGTTTTTACAAGAGGTGTCTTCAAAGATGAGGACATAAACTACAAACTAAAAGCTACATCGTTTCATTTGCTGTAGAATAGTTCCCCTAGAAAGCCGCCATAAAACAACCAAACCTTAAAGCTCCCATGAACTGGATATGCAATAAGTTGAATCACAGTTTGTGCAGTTTTTTACTAAATATACAAGGGGTTGAGATGTGTACTAGATGACCTCTGACCTGGTTCTTCACTGGAGTCACCATGCCCATCTTGCGGTAGTCAAGAGTTTTGGGAAGCTTAGACACCCTTTGGTCCACCTCCATGGTGAAGCCGCGCTCCCTGTTCACCGGGACCTGCAGGCCGGTCATCTTCTCGGACACTTCCTCTGACGTCTGCATGGACAGACACACACAGTTAACATTTTACATCATGGTTCAGGTTTCAGGGATGTTTCTGTTTCTGCTCTCATTATGAAAAAAGAAGAGTGCAACAGCAGGTAGAGTTTCTTGATCAAAAACAAGTTAAGGGTTACAGGTTTTATCACTCTGACAATAGATGGTATGACGCTTTCCTTAGTTCCTGGAATAATCTTGTGAGATAGAAATGTGTTGGGACGGGAACAAGGGAAGAGGGGTCGAGAGGATTTATTTTTAGACTTAAGACAAGAACAAGTAAAAGAAGATACGGCTGGGGGAGGATTTGATTCAGCAGGGTGACGGAGGATGAAAACAATTTCATGAAGAGATGGGTTTTACAGTTTACTCCAAAGTGAGATGTCATTTTGTGTACTGTACCAATGTCAAAAAGGGACACCAGAGGGGCATAAAAGTGCACAAAAAAAAAGATTTAAAAAACAATGACATAAAAGAAGAAGAAGACGAGGAGGATAAGAGCAAAAGCGGAATTGAAATAAGTGATTGCTGATTATACAATAAGCAATTATTTTAAAAATATCCTGCCATTTATTATTATTATCAGAATTCCCCGGTGCTTTCATTACAGCTCAGTATGCAGAGAGATCATTAAGGGAAGAAATACAGACCATCTGGTCATTTCTTTCATTTCACTTAAGTGCTTTAATATGAAAATGGAAACACATCCTTCATTTCCCGGCCACCTGTTTCTACACAAACATGAAATATATCCAGAATTCGTGGATGTGTATACATGTTCCTGTCACTAATAAATGAGCCCAACCACTGGCTAACTGTTTTTTTTTTTTTTACGCAATTTGCTTTCCACCCATTTTTGATGTACAGCTTGTTACAGCCGGCATGTTGATGCAGAAAAAAACATCAGTCATGACCCGCTCTGACACACACACGTCACTGACCACAGCTGATTTAAGGACTCCATTTTGTTTCACCTCAACGGGCTGCAGCATGCACAAGTGAAGCAAAAACCCGAGATGACAGCAGCTAAACGCCAGAACTGCTGAGGAGAATATGAATCTCTGACACTTAGGAGCTGGTTTCACTACAAAAACAGGATTTTCACAAATGACGGATCAATTGTCACTTGCTCCAGTTGCTAATGGCAGCCGTATCTCAGACTGTAGCTGAAAATGGGTCAAAGCTGATTGATCTTCTAGAGCCGCAACGATTAGTCGATTGACCGCAAATTTATTGGCAACTATTTTCATAATCAATTAATCGTTTTAGTCAAGCAAACTGATGTGACGTTTATACAGTACATGCAGCAGCGTAGTTGAGATTGGTCCTGGTGCAAAGTTTTTTTTTGGACCCTCACCCCCAAATATGCACACACACTCCAGACAATTGCTATGTCACCGTGCAGCTCCCATCCTGCAAACCAGCCTCAGCAATACGGACAGCAGCCGAAGAGCTACTCGTTTTGTTGCGTAAACCTAACTGCTGCCGTTACCGTAGTTTTGTTGCCTAAACATAACCGTGGTCATTTCACGGTAACGGCGTGGCGCTAAATGTTACGCGAAAAGCTGTTTCACAACGTTAACCCCGTGGTGTATAAAAGACACGCAAAAAGCCTAAAATGCGTTATCATGACATGCGGAATCTTCTTAAAATGTCGTGCTGTTTATACTCCTTCCCATTAGATCACGTTGCTGATCAGCACCATAGACAGCAGCCGAATCGCCAAATTTATCAACGCTAATCTAGAAGACTCTGAAAAGGTTGATGCACAAGAGGGCCCAGCTACAATAATAAAGCTGCAAAAAAATTTTTGTCCTACGTGGGCCCCTGTGCAGCTGCAATGGTTCCACCGCTGATTTCATACATGACAGTAAACCGAATCTCATTGGGTACTGGTCAGACAAAAAAAAGATATTTCGAGTCATCATTTTGGGCTGAGGGAAATTATAATGAAATAATCAGCATATTGATTTATAATGAAACAAATTGTGAGTCTAATCTGAGGAAACTTTTGATACAAGATCAGATCCTGGGGCCTGTGAATGGCAAACACGTGGTGTAGTTCCTTGCCATGACAGTTGGTATTTTTTTACTTCATTACCATGAGACAACTGTCTGGTGTTGGCACCACAGCAGCTGGGCTGAGCCACTGATATCATGGTGATTTGATTTGGTGATTAAGTCGAAACTATAACTGAAAAGTTACGGAAACAAACTGGACAATTTCAAAAACTGGTCTCTGTCATTGAATACCGTGCATCTTGCTGTCAGTTGATACTAGTGTTCCATATACTTCATGAAATTTAGGTCTTTCAACATGGCTACTACATCACATTAGCTGATTATAGTGCCAGGATTTGGTCATAAACATGTCAGGCTATACCTTGAACATCAATCAATCACAGCTTGCGGTTTTTCACTTGAATGGCATGCAAAGGTGATCAGGTAGGAGAGGCCAGAAATAGACTTCTGGGAGCAGAAATGTCAAAAACCATCATATCTGTAGCATCACAGAGCATGTTGTAGATGATGTCAAAGTACAGAAGAGAAGGCAAAAGAATGATAATATGCTAGTTTTTTCTGTCAAGGCCTTGTGAAGCAGAGTCCTACAGATAGAGTTGGTTGTCTTCCACTATGACACCCTACATAGAATAAAACAGCAAACGAAAAGGTGGCCTCAAACTTGCGAGACTGCCTCAGACTCACCATGTCGCCCAGGTGGTTCATCCCCAGCTCGTAGGAGTGTATGCCCAGTGCTGCCTCCTGGTTGTGGGCTTCAATCATAAGCGCGTTCTTCTCCCAGATGGCCCTGCGAATCCCCTCATCCTGAGACAAACAAGTGCAATGTGTCACTTTTTGAGTCAAAACAGAAACTGGACACAAATTGCGTGACGTACATTTTGATTATGGGATACTGGGGACTGGTTGTGTCCTCCAAATTCAGACAATAAAAGCCTGCATTGATTGTCAACATTAGGAAACATTTATTACGTCTAAAAATATAAAATCCCTCAACAGGGTCACAGTAAAATAACCTTTTATTTCACCTGAGCTTTCATAAGGAGGTCATAACATATGCAGATTCTTCAATCACCTATATTTCAATATTCCTGTGTTAACACCTGACAGCTCCAAGAAATTAATCTGAGCAAATAGGGCAAATTTACGTTTTAATTAGCAAAGGAAGGAAGCTTGTCTGTGTTACAGCCCCATTTCATTAATTAGGCCAATTAAACCAGTGCACGTCCACATAACAATGTTCCCTAGTACAGCTTATACAGCAACATAACTGTCCAGTGCAATTGTAATTTGCTTTAAAATATTGCTTTATCCTTTATATTTTTGAATATTTACATCTCACCACCACTATATGTGTCTATTAAGTAAGAGACTGATTTGCATTTCGTCCAACACAATATGGGAATAAGATACAGCCAAGTGCTTGGTTGGTTACCTAAAAAACATCCATGCTCTACTTAGTATTCGTGGTCTTAACAACCATTAGCATAACTATAATGATTATTTCTATCTTGATATCCATTCCAGTAATGGAAAATGCAAATGATGCGAGGAGACTTTGATTCTATTACAGTGATGTCAGTTCAAGGAGGGTTGAATTAGAGGGACTGTTGGAGGAATACTGATTGAAATCACCACGAGTGAAAAAGAGAGAGAGCTACACTGTGTTTTTTGCTGACACACACATTGTACACATTATATCAAGATAATGACTACATGAACACATACATTCAAGTAAATACATGCAGATAAAAACAACAAAGCACACACGCTCTCATACTGTACATGAACTCTCTAAGCACTGTAGATAAAGTGCACACATGCATCTGTGCACACACACACACACACACACACACAGACACAAACACACACAGTCCACAGCTGTGGAGTGGTGACCTCTAGCCAGAGGTGAAGAGCGGAGGCATACAGTAACAGATGCTCAGTGAGCAAACAAGAAGTACATCTGTAGTCTGCTCTGGTTTAACACCAACTAAACCACATTTTCTTCCTCCTTCGCAGCCAGGAGCTAGCACAAAATCATAAGAAAAAGATGACTGGGGATTTTTTGTGACAGGGAAACTGAGAAAGGAGGGTAAAATATAGAGTCAGAGGTGAGAGGAGTTTCCATTGTTTGAATTTTTTTTGAGTTTCCACTGTTGGAAATTTATGACACCAGCTGACTGCTGTGTGCAATACAATACAATATCAAAGCCAATGGCTTAAAGGTCACAAGTCATGCTCATTTCCAGGTTAATACTTTTATTTTGTGTTTCTACTAGAACATGTTTACATGCTTCAATGCTCAAAAAACATATTTTTCTCATAGTGTCTGTCTGAATATACCTGTATTCACCCTCTGTCTGAAACGCTCCGTTTTAGCGCCTGTCTCTTTAAGCCCCACTCCTGAAAAAGCCAAGCCTGTTCTGATTGGCATGCGAGAAAAATATGGTGCACCTTTGCAAAGGTAGTTCTCAAGCTGAGTATAATAATAATATGAACGCCTTTCTTGATTTCCGCATGTCATTTATACGTCATGTATCCTGTACTGACTGCAATGTAAACACATCCGCGTATAAATGCTACGGTAAGAGTTAGTAATGTAGTATGAAACGTGAGAAAGACTGCTTATGGCGAAACGGTGCTGTGGTGACACGTGTATTTTAGTGACGATTGTATTGTGTTTTCCGTAGTTGTGTTACGTTGGTTTCCATATGTATTTTCCTTAGTTTATGTACTTATTTTAAGCCCAACCATGATGTTTTTTCCTAACCCTAACCCCTAACCTAAGTGGTTTTCTTGCCTGAACCTAAGTTAGTGGTTTTCTTTCATGAACCTAACTGTGGACGTTTGCATTGCGTACTAATGACACACAAAAGGCTAAACTGTGTAGTCATGACATGCAGAATGTCCGTGTAATGCCGTGCTATTTATACATCATCAACGTGAGACCGGGTTTGGATGTAACATAGGAAAGGCAGCCAAATCTGATTGGCTTGTTGAATCACATGTTTTCTGATCTAGGCAGATCTAGATTGACTGGGTTGTCTTATTTTAACAGTTTGTGGGTTGATAGGCACTCCAGATACCCAAATGTATGTGCACAAGCACTGAAAAAGTGAGTTTTTCACGATATGTCCCCTTTAATTTAACCTCAATTAACATCTAAATTAGCAAGCAAGGATGAGGCATTTTTGTCCATGTGATTTCAGTTGATAAGCCCAGTTAAAATGCCTTTATTTGCCTGGTTAAACTTAATATGACCTCCTTAATCAAGCTAAAAAAAAGTAGGTTTGGCAAAAGTGGGTCTACTAAAGCCTTTTGGAAATTAACTTTTCTGAATTACTGGCTAAGGATGAGAAAGATAAAGCGACTGTAAATTCTCATTGTGCACGTCCTGCTTTACTTTTGGTTCTCTGTTCTCTAACTCCATCTGTCTTGTTTCTCCGGGCCAAAACAAGGAAGTAGAGCAACCAGTGCCGGCCTAACATTTCTTGTTTTTCCAGTTGACATTGTTTACCGCAGTACAGAGCCTATTGCATTTCTGGTAAAAGAAAAACACGATGGCATTTTTTAACATACGTGTTAAAGATTTACAGTTAATGATGTTAGATAGCACTCTAACTTGTAGAGAGGAAGTATCTGCAGTGTGATGTGGAAAAATTATACACACATCTGTCAGCACTGCATCTTGTTTTGACAGATAGGATGTTTCTCTTGTATTACCAGAAGTTAGTGATGTGGCAGGCATCTTTTTTCTTCCTCACAAAACGCAAACCAGAAAGATTAGTCTTTTAAAAACAGAGACCTGGTTTGTTATCATAAATGCTTTGAGCACAGATGACGATTGACATTGTCATTAGTTTTACTATTCTAATCGTACTAGTGGGGATTTAGACGCTCTTATAAATTAGATCTCAACTAGAGAAGAACATAACAATAAGGAAACATTACAGAGTTAGAACCATCTCTTCCGTAATGGATTTGCAGTTTGCAAACCCCGGTCTCTGGCATTGAACCCCTGCACTTTGTATGCCTCATATCATCTCCAATCACCTCCATAAGACGTCAGGGAAAATAATTCTGGCTGCAATTATGTTTCTTTGCAAAAAGTAATTGGGAAAACAAATTAGTAATAGGCCTCTAGTATATAAATTGAGTTTATTGGAGACAGGATTCATCAACTCTAATTCACCTATTTATTAGGGTACATTTATTTTTTTATTTTTTTTTTTTTTTTAAACTTTATTTTTTGGGGGCATTTTTTACTAATTTTTATGGACAGTGGATAGAGACATGGAAAGGGGGAGAGAGAGAGAGTGGATGCGGAAAGGGCCACAGGCCGGATTCGAACCCGGGCCACCGCGGTCAGGACTGAGGCCTGTTACATGGGCGCCCGCTCTACCGACTGAGCTAGCCAGGCGCCCTATTAGGGTACATTTAACCTGATGAACCAGATGGTTTGCTACACTGAACCATCTCATTGGAAAGTGTTTGGAAAAGGGCAGGTACTTTCAAAAACACTTGGCAGGTGATTGGATGAACCATCTGTCAATCAAACTCTTGCTGAAGCCAGTCAGGAGAAGAGCAAAAATATATTTTCCATTGAGAAAAGCCTTCAGTGACATTCTTTGCTCTTCTTTCAGTGGAGAAATACGCTCTAGTTCTGATAAAACTGATGTTAGTGCAGCATTTAAGCTCTTCAGTAGCCGTCATTGTTGTTTAGAATGAATTGCCTCTCCGTGTTGCGTCATACATACCTAAACCATGCCAGTAGCTTCTCACAGGACGCTGATTGGCCCGAACCACTGCAGTTCAGACACAAATGCATTACTTGAAAACCGGACAAGCTGGATTTTCATGTGATCTCATGCGTGATCTTGTTACATTGCAAGAATCCAGCTGCCATGATAACAAAAGGAACTAGACAAGGGTGTCCCTAGCTCTCTTTGCTAATTTCTAACCTATTGTCTCTGCAATACACCAAAACATAAACATGTCAGATGTCCCAGTTGATACTAATAATCACAAAAATCTGTCTATATGCTGATGATATAATATTATCCACTTAGACACCACAAATAGACGTATCTACACTTCAACAATCTTAACATTTTGGTGGACTGGCAGCAGCAAATCTTTTAGAATACTTTACTTTTTGATTTTACAGTCAACAGTAAACCACCAAACTCCATTTTCATCTTTGAAATAAAAAAGGAATAATGAGCTATTTGAATCATTTAACGACAAAATAATACCACAAGCATGCAACTACCAACAGAACAACAAAGCCAGTCAAATGGAGATTTAGTACAAGTTACTTAAAAGTCCTATGAGGAGGATCTGCTTTGTTTAATGTTCTCTCAACAGAGCTGCATCCTCCCGAATAAATATCCACCAGACCGACATCAGCAGAGAGAGAGAAGAACTGACTGGCCGTTAAATCGAGTCAGCTGTAAACAGACAGTGAGTCAAACACAAAGACGTCCACATGTTGAGCAATTTACTGAAGCACAAAGAGAAAAAAAAAAGAGATAAGAGGGAACACAAAAAGCCAGAAGACAGAAAGAAGAGCTGAATAAATGCACATCTATACATTTGTACATACAGACACAGCTAAGGGGGTAAAGTTACTGACACTTTCAAAATAAATGTTCTGATGAAAGACTTTGAAGGTTGGCATTGAAAAGGGAAATTGTTCATTAAACTCAACTGTGGTTCGCTTTTTCTCTAGAACAACGTAGACTCCAGCGACAATGAAAATTTGACATCCTCTCCCATTAATGTCAGTCTGATGTTTCCCTCTGTCACTCTAATGCGCCCCCTTTCTTGGCTCTTACTTTTGATTGAACTTCTATAAAAAGAGGTGCAATCCTTCAGGAATTTGCAACTCTGCAAATCCCAACTTGAGTTAAGACGTGGTCTGTTAATAAAATACGAGAAGTCACCACAAGAGTACACAGAGTCATTGAAGTATGCAGCTTATAAATTAGTACTTTTCTTTGTCTCTGACCTTTTCTTTTCACTGTCAGGCATCAAGTTGTGCAATTTTCTCCAGTTGAGGCAAACATCCCAAAGCAAGTCATAAGAGACTTGAATAATAAATGTCATGAAACCAACAGCATTGCCGTTACAGAGATGTACGTTTTAAGAAGTGGAATCATGGTGGTTTTAGATATTGGTATGATTGTGATGTGCAACAAATAGCTTTTTTTCTGGGATAAGAGTGTTTGGCAAACCTTTCATACACAGTACACACTGGCAGAGACTTACCAGGCCATTGTATTCTCTCCTGTGTGTGATCTTCCACGATTCCCACTGGGTGTCCAGAGAGGCTTCATCGAGGTGGCTCAGAGCTGAGGCCGCCAGCAGCAACAAGCATACACACTGCAACATCCTGAAAGAGTTTACATACATCAAATCTGGGCAACAAATACAGAGGTGTGAGAGTCAAAGCCACTACAACAAATAAAGGGATATAAAGTGAAACATCACATTGTATGGGTTTCTGTAGACTGGTTTTACTGTCACATGATGGTTTTGCTCACGTGCCATCGAGGACAATGAGCATGCTAGTTTTGAATTTCAAGGAAACCCAGCAAAAGCTGACAATGGAGATAAGAGCTGCATCCTGTCCAGAGATCAGTGGCATACAACAACTTTTTCGCCCAAAAACATGATCAAATTTGAAGATAATGGATATCGTCTGTCAGCAGTTTACATATGAGTACCAGACACCAGATACAGAATAAAAAAAACTACTTTTTTGATGTTGTGTTGGAAAAGTTCACTTGCTCTCTCATCAAGGATTCAGACACTTTCTCAGTGCTTTTTCAACTCCAGACTTCGAAATTCACAGCAGTTTGCACATTTTTCTCCACCTTTGCTTCTCTCTGCTTTCTTGCCATCTGTCATTCATTAGCGTTTCCCTTTTTCTCTCTCGTTTTTATTACATCCTGCTTCTAATCTGCATTTGTGTCCATTGTTTCCAGTAAAGGTCGGCGACCTGTTAAGGTTAACTAAACTGAAAGCAGAAAACAAACGGTTTCCTTCAACTTTGAGGCTGTGTGAACTGAGCTGCTTTCTTTACACTGTCTGCTTCCTACACACATTGATTATATCTAGTCTGGCTTCACCCTTGGGTGAGTTGACGGAAATTTAAATAGCAGGGTCTTGTGATCTATGCAAATAATTTATAGTTAATCCCAATATGTACACTGTGTTGTGTCGCTGTATGAGTTATAAGAATTCTCCTTGTGGTAGTTTCTTTGTGCTTTAGAAATAAATTAATGTTTTACACTACTTTGAATGATATGTTTTCATATATCTGGTTGTATTTTTCCAGAGTACGCCACATTAACTCTGCAGAGGTCAAAACAGCTCCCAGTTAAGGCGCAGAGCTGACTTCCAAAACTCTTTCTATTAGGGTGCAACTGGGTCAAAATCATTCTCTAATCCTAATCCTATTAACACTAATTACTTTCTTAGCTGACACAAATACTTATATGAGTTTATCTGAGCCTGCATTCAAAGGAAAGAAGTCTTAAGAGTCAAACTAAAAAAAAGCAGTGCCTGTAATGAGGAGAACTCTGTTTCAGTTACAGAGTTGGTTTCAATTTAGTGCAACACATTACTATTACTCAATTTGAATCCCTTTAGACTGATTTTTACAAACTCTAAGACTAACCCTGTTCAAGAGAAGGAATTCACAAAACTGAAAGAAAAACTCAGTAAACAATAAACTGTACCTTGAGTCCAAAAGGCAAAGTTTGGTGAAGTTCTCTGAGTGCGACACCGTCTTCCTCTACTGTCTAAGTAGGTCGGAGTGTGAGTTTATATGGGTTGGATTTTGAGGAAGTACAACGGGAGCTCCAGGTCTGGGGAGGAGTTTCTGTTTTTTCCACGCAGGGGAATTACATCTGGTTTTACTCAACTAGCAAAGATCCCTGAACACAGATGATGTCAGGTGTCAGATTACACAGTTGTGTCTGAAAACTTCACAGAGGCTGGCAGTGAACTCAGAGCCCTGCTGCATTCTGGGGCACTGCTTTAAAAATGAATAAGGCTGTTGGATTTTTAATAGAGGCGTCTTGAGCTACATTCTTATCCTAACCTCACAACCTCCCAACATCACTTGTATTATTAATCAGACCATTGTAACATATGAACAAGTTCTTAAGAATCAATATATGAAAGAGGAAATACTTTTAACTTTGAAGCAGTCTGCTTTCAAGTCTATACTAAATCATTTTGAAGAATAATTCTGTATTGAATGTAAATGAATGGATGGACCTTGAGACCTTACTGTAGGAACCAAGGAATGCTTTATCTTTTTACTCCGCTCAAGCATTTTCCCTAGGTGCAATCATGTCTATTCATGTTACTTTGGAGCTGCAAAATTGTTCCTTTAAAAGAGGAAACTGATGAAATGATATTCAACCAGATGAAATGGCACTGGCGAGGTGCAACGTTGTGTTAAAGCCTGCTGTTTATGTGTTATCCTCCTGGCATGTAAAGTATAATACTGCAGAGTTTATATTGTTGACAGTGGTGGAAAGTAACTAGTAAGTACATTTACTTAAGTACAGTTTTCAGGTACTTGTACTTTACTGGAGTATTTACATTTGATACTACTTTAGACTTCTACTCCACAAGGCTATATGTCAGAAGGAAATTCTTAATATATAATATAATCAACTAATAAATGATGATGTATTATTATAGGTTAAGCTACACAGCAGTATATAAAGTCATTAACATGAACTGCAACATTTAAGTGATGAACACATTGATACATCAATAATTATAATCCAATAACATGATAGATATTATTCTGCATAATGAGTACTTTTACTTTTTGTACTTTAAGTATATTTTGATGCTAATACTTTTGTACTTTTACTAGAGTACAATTTTGAATTCAGGACTTTTACTTGTAACAGAGTATTTCTACACTGTGGTATTGCAACTTTTACACAAGTAAAACATTGAGTACTTCTTCCACCACCAGTTGTTGATTTTCAACCCTGTCTCCTTGAAATTCTGTCTATATACTACTAATTTGTTTTGCCAGTTTTGTTTTTGTATTGTAGAAAGTACATCACTACTTCACTTTGGCTCATATGAGACTCATGATACTGACATTTTGTCATAAGATGATCTTCATAAATCAGCAAACGTATCTCCTTTTTTAATACACATTTTGAGCCGTACAGACAATAAATAAAAAACTAACATTATACACCTTCAAAACTCCTGGATGACATATGAACAGGTGTTATTCATGTTGCAGAGTACAGGCTTATTAGGCTTATGTAAAACACAGACTTTATTATCTGCATGAATTGAAATGCATGTAGAAAAAAATCATAAAAAATAGGATGGTATAGGGTATAGAGAACATCTGAAACCACAGTAAATGTGATGGGTTTTGGGTATTATGATATCCTACCATTTTTACGTTTTAATACATTGGGGAATCTGACAGTTGGAGTGGAAAGACAGTACATCAAAAAAAGGAAGACATCTGTGTCTTTCCATTACAGACACTGTTGGTTCCAAGATTACAACACCTTTGTTTAAGCCTTTATTTAAGTATTCTTGGATGACACCTGCACATTTCTACCAATTGTGGATTTTGCGTTGAACATTTATGAATAAAAATATTAGCAATTGAAGACTGACATTCAAACACGTTGCATATTTCAGAAGAAGAGTTTTAACATTAATAGTGCATGAACACGACACATCCGACTTAATCACGAGCGGTAACTTATTCAAATAAATTTCCCACGACAGAGCCAAAATAGATCTTTATATTATATTTATTTTTTTCTACAGTGTCGTCTGGTTTTTGATGAATGCGTACTTCCTCATGCCGTGAGTGTGTCTGTGTGTATATATGAACATGTCGTGTGACTCCTATAGTCATACAGCAGCAGTCTAGCACATGTAGTCACTTATCTAAATATAAGAATGTCCCGTGTACCTCATATGTCCAATGATACATGGCTGTGTTGCAGCAGGTTGCTCATACATGTAATGAGTTCTGAATGAGCAATAACAGCAGATTGAATGGAGCAGATTCAGTTTTAGTACTGATTATACTTCTACCAGAGCTACTACAATACTGCTCATAATTCAACAAAAATGAGCCCATAAGTAGATGCTTTTATGTGACGTGCTAATTAACAATATGATGAGTTTTTCGCATGGCTGACTTCACTGTGTTGGTTCTGTGGCAGAATTCAAACCTGTGTAAAATCTGATTTTTATATAATTTAAATATTCTATTTAGATATCTGTCTTTGTGGTGTAATCATCCACTATATAGGTGCTGCTTTGTGGACTGCCTTGAGTTCGGCATTTTTTGCAACCAGAAGTGACACGAGAGGGTGGAGCTAAGTACAAACGAACGCTGAATAAAATAAGAATTTTTAGGCATCCAAAATGTTACAATAAACTTTCATGAACTGAAAACACACTGTGAAAGGGTAAAAGTTGTACGATGAAAACACGAACAACTCCCAGACTGGACAACGCCATGGTAGCGACCTGTCAATCACAAGGTAACCACGCCCTAAAGCATACCCTGCTTTATTGTCTATTTGACTCTAAATGGGAACATAATTTACTAAATGAACATCATGCTGTATTAAATAAGACTTAAAAATAGTGATTGGGACCATAAACTCATGTTTACAATGTTTACTGAGGTAGTAAATCAAGTGAGAAGTAGGCTCATTTTTTCATAGACTTCTATACAATCAGACTTCTTTTTGTAAACAGAGGAGTCGCCCCCTGCTGGCTATTAGAAATAATGCAAGTTTAAGGCACTGCAGCATTGGCTTCACTTTTCAGACACGGAGGTAGACCACTAAATAATAGACCCACCTCTCCACTGGTAGAAAGCATGTCAGTGTATTACACGTCTGAATGAAGGTGCAGTGTTTTGTAGCGATGGTTGTCACGTGACGTTTGTCATGTATTTCCCGTTGTAAGTGTAGGTGTGATAACAAAGCTACAAAAAGCTTTACTAACAGTAAAAGGCAGTCAGTGCCTCCAACAACATGAATTGATGAGAATTTCATAAAAATGCAGCTTCAGCGCCTCTCAAGGTCATGAGCAATCTCTGCTGCTGTGCTAAGATCTCCGCTAGGTTAAGATCTCTGGTGTGTTAAGTGCAGCAGAAGCGAGCGACTGCCAGCCTCTCATCACTGACAGCTCACTATCTATCTGATCGATGGATGCTTTTCTTTTCTCTGGAGATTCTGCTCACTGGATCTCACCAGGCAGCAGAGTGCATTTTAAGACTCTTCCTCCAGGTTCCTCTAAGGCCACTTTAGATAATGAGACTTATGGACGATAGTGTCTCGATTGATTCATCTTCCGGGACCCAACCCCCCTCTCGGCACCAGTGAACAGGCAGCAGGTCATGACCTGTGTGTAAATGCATGTGTGCGTGTTGGGTTTTGATGAAATGGGGAACGCCTACAGGCAGCGATAGATTTATAATCCAATATTCCTTAGTAAGGTGGTTACCAAGCGGTCGATGGCTCTATTTTTATCTGCAGTGTTAAAATCTATTAATATCTCTATATAGGCTGAGAAAGCATTTCTATAATCCAAATGATCTGATGCGCGCAGTGGCAGCCATTATCTTAATGT
This sequence comes from Adelosebastes latens, assembly GCA_916700685.1. NCBI lineage: Eukaryota > Metazoa > Chordata > Actinopteri > Perciformes > Sebastidae > Adelosebastes > Adelosebastes latens. The sequence goes on from CAKAKR010058847.1 coordinate 91,078, forward strand.
TGTGATTGATTTTCTACTCTTCATTGTGTAACCTGGAAAGCAAACTGAGGCCCAGTTTGACAGTAAATTCCTGTTCTCTTCCTTCTTCCAAACTCTGTGAGGCCACATCTGTTTCCCGTTTTGGTGCACACTGTCAAAACCCTACCACGAAACTGGAAATGGCTCAGCTCCCAGAATGCTCTGCTCCCATCATATGATCAAGCCGCTGACTCAGCCCATCACGGGATGTTGCTTCTTGCTATTACAGTTGGCTCCGTAATAGCAAGAAGTAATCTTACATCACTGGCCGAGTGAGATCCCATTTTCTATATGCATCCCTGATCCATACGAGTCCCTCGGGGGACACATTACGTAACCCTAATGCTGTTCCCTGTTGAATTGAATTGTGTTTAAGCACCAGAAAACATTCAATTTCTTCTCCCCTGCCAATCTACTGAGAGGCTTTAAATCCTGATCTGAACTGTGTGCACTTTTCACTGACCAGTTCAGAGATTAGAGCAGCAGACACCAAAGAGGTTTTAAAGGCTTGTTTTGATTCCAACAGATTAGACTGTGTTGTCTTTTTTCATTCCAAGCTCAGATTGTTTGTCGAGGGAAAAATAGGAAGTGTATTCGCTGAAGTTGTCGTCGTTTTTAACCACACTGATTTTTCTTCTTTCTGAATGGGTGTGAATGAAAAAAAAGATGTAGTAAAAATAAGAGTCTGCAGGGGAGATACAAAGCCTGGTATAAAAATCCTTTCGTTTTAAAGGCAAGAAATACGTTTCACAAATTATGGCTTTTTGGTATACTAACATTGTTGCAGACAGTTTGTAATTTTTTGTGTTTATGAATTTAATGAATCAATGCTGCCCACTCCTAAAGGAAAGGAAACCTAAACTGCTGCTTTAAATGTATTTAATAGTCATCAGGGTAACCTCTATGCTGTAAAATAATTCCAGGATAATGTGTGTGTGTGTTTTCGGCAAATTTCATAATTTTTTTTTTTACCGAGGATTAAAATATAAAGTCAGACTGAAAGGAAAAGTTCAACAGTTCGGGGAAAATGCTTTTTCGCTTTCTTGCTGGGATTTAGATTATATAAGGCTACAGCTGCTGGTGAGACCAGAACATACAGCAACCCCCCATAAAACCACAATTATTGTTTTTACCCTTTGATTTTTGCACAAATTGAACAAACTACATATGACCAACCGGGTCTCACACCCAACTATTCAAATACCGCCAATAGGTCAGCGCCCGTAGGCATCAGAAACCGACGCACGGAGGCACCCTTTAGCGACTGATTGTGACGAACCGGGCTTTCAACAATGTAAACCCACCCGCGGTGTTATGCGACGGTCGGAGCAAGTGACATAGTATTAATAGCGTGAGAGCCCGTTCAGGGCAGGAGGAGTGGTGGCGGATGGGTCAAACAAACACAAGACTTTCAACCAGGAGACCGCTGTTTGTGTCCCGTGTGAAACTAAAATAACGTTGACTTATTTTGTCACATCAGGAGTTAGTGACTCGTTGACTCACGTGAGTCGCTAGTCAGTGAAGTTAACGTCAACCACAACCGCTTCCTAACCCTAACTAAGTGGTTGTGTTGTCTAAACCTAACTTCCTGTTAAAACGGAAGTTTATTTTGAAAGGACACTATACATGTAACGAGCATATATTGACACGCCATCCATGACACGTCCAAAAGTAACCCAGAAGGGGTACCCCGTGCATTGGTATCAGACGGCGAGGGGCACTGACCAAGCTTTGACGAGATGGGAGTGAGAATGTGTTGCTATAACATATTTATTTATTGTTAGTATTGAGATTTAGAAGTGCTGGTAGGCAGATTTTTTACCTTTGGACAGAGCTAGACTGTTCCCTGCTTCCAATCCTTATACTAAGCTAAGCTAATTGGCTGCTGGTTAGCTTCATATTTAATGGACAGATATGAGAGGGATCTTCTCAACTTACTCTTGCCAAGAAGGCAGATAACCTTTTTTTTCCCAAAATGCTTTGGCTTGTTTTAGACTTCAACAATTAGATGTCCAAGATAGAACAAATGGTCCAATATTCTTTGAAAAATGTCTAATCTTTAAAAACTTAGGTTGAAAAATATACCATTTCTATTCATGTTTGCTATGCTCCAGTGATAGATGGTTTGTGAAGATGCAGCAGATAGAGGGTGGAGACTCAATCAGGTCTGCAGGAGACTCAGCAGCTCCACAGGAGGTGGAGATGGTTGGATGGTAGCGGCTTGGATTAAGAAACAACAAACTAAAAAATACATCTTTTTGACCTCTAACCACTTTAACTATGCCTTCAATGCATAAATCTGATTATTTCTGAACAGAACTGTTCGTTCTACGAGAGCACCAGACATCAGAAAGCCCTTTAAGTTCCTGCATTCATCCAAACAGATTAGATCAACTTTCAACCTTTTGATTCCAAACTGAGACTGTGTAATGAAAAGATCATTTAATATCTATTCTCGTAGAAAACAAGTTCGTTTTTTAATGCTGCAGCACTTTGTTCCAGTTAGTGAATTCGATGCATTAGGAGACTCATTCCAGAGGGCTATATTTGGAAAACTGTGACCTGATTTTTGTAGCTGTGTAATAATATTCAGACAGACTGAGGTCACCAGGTGAGTCACGGTGCAACCAGAAGAAATCTCTGATGCACAATATAAATATATGTATTTATATAATCAGAATTGAGTTAAGAGAACCTCACCAGAATGTAAAATGAGGTTGGACTAACCAGACTGTGTTCAGTGGTTCATTAGAGTCCTCCTGGCCACAAACTGATTGTGGAACAAAACATAGAACAAACAACAGAATACAGACAGCAACAAAAACAAGGACATGCAGCACACAACATACTAATACGCACAACACATGTCTCTGAATCACAGGTACATCCATGGGGGGTTGGTTTTTGAGTCTTATTTGGATTAAGGTTAGGGGGTTGGCTAAAGTTCTTTTTATTAACCGTGGTTACTTTGGTTGAGGTAAATAGTTCCCCTGCAGCTCTAAACAGCTTTTTAGCCTCTTTCTTTTGCTTGATACATTTACTTTATGGTTCAGTTTTACTGCTGTCATCAATCCCATATACAGCAGCAACAGGCAGCTGTTTTCAGCGAGAAAAGCTCTGATTAACCCACTGTGCTTTCACAGGAGTTGGTTGAGACCAAGATAAGATAACATATAAGATAATCCTGTATTAGTACCACAACGGGTAAATTTGCAGTATTACAGCAGCAAAGGGGACAGGTCAAACAACACGAGGTATCAGTAAAAAACAATAAAGATATAATAAATAAGTTAACAGTAAATAATATATAAATTATGGGCTGTCAGAGTTAACGCGATAATAACATGTTAATGCAAATTACTTTTAACGACACTAATTTCTTTAACGCATTAACGCAACTTGCGATTTTTAGGTTGTAGCGGGCTCAGTTTTAAAGCTACAGTGAAGATACTGGCATCAGATGAAACTACAAAACCTATTGAACCTATTCAAAACTATTGGCACCAGCCATGTCATACTAGCTTGGCGCGAAGGAGGCTAAATAACGCTCCAAACTTACGCTAAATTTTGGCGAGGAAAAACGGGCATTGACAACATCCCTTGACCTCTGACCTCAAGATATGTGAATGAAAATGGGTTCTATGGGTACCCATGAGTCTCCCCTTTACAGACATGCCCACTTTATGATAATCACATGAAGTTTGGTGCAAGTCTTAGTCAAATCAGCACACTGACACACTGACAGCTGTTGTTGCCTGTTGGTCTTGAGTTTGCCATGTTATGATTTGAGCATATTTTTTATGCTAAATGCAGTACCTGTGAGGGTTTCTGGACAATATTTGTCATGGTTTTGTGTTGTTAAATGATTTCCATTAATAAATGTATACATACATTTGCATAAAGCAGCATATTTGTCCACTCCCGTGTTGGTAAGAGTATTAATTACTTGAAAAATCTCCCTTTACATTTTGACCAGATAAAAAATGTGTGATTAATTTGCTATTTAATATTTGAATCAATTGACAGGCCTAAAAATATATTTAAAATATAGAAGTAAAAAATATAGTAGTAGACAGACTGAATGGATGGTGAATGGTTGAGTTTACATTATTGCACATGACATATGTAATGTTAATATTGCACAGTATGGATATTGCACATGAATTAGTGAATTAATGAGTTTTCAGTTTTTGGCATGTGCAGTCTACAGGGTGCAGTGTTGGTTGTACAGTCTGACAGCAGCAGGAAGGAAGGACCAGCAGTATCTTTCCTTCACACATCGCGGGTGAAGCAGCCTGTCACTGAAGGAGCTGCCCAGTGCTGTCAGAGTGTCATGTATGGGGTGGAACCTGTTCTCCATCAGGGATGATAGCTTAGCCATCATTCTCCTGTCTCCTGCCACTTCCACCGGGTCGAGGGTGCATCCCAGGACGGAGCTGGCCTTCTTAACCGGTCTGTTTAGTCTCGTCCTGTCAGCAGTCGCGATGCCGCTGCCTCAGCAGACCACTCCATAGAAGATGGCTGATGCCACCACAGAGTCAAAAAAGGTCCTCAGGGGTGCTCCCTGCACTCCAAAATACCTGAGTTTGCTAACTCCCTCACCATGAAATCATTAAAAAATATTATTTTATTTGATTGTCCATGTAAATTTATGCTCTATATAGTGCCCTCAAATATTCATACACACAACGGCATGAAAAAAGCCAACACATTCTCACTCCCAACTAGTCAAATACTGATGCTTGGTCAGTGGCCCATCGCAAACTATGACGTTCTAGGTACCCCTCTAGTGTCAGTTTTGGCCGTGTCAGGGACAGTGGGTCACTTTCCGCTTGTTACATGCAGTGTCTTTTCAAAATAAACTTCAGTTTATTTATCTCATGTTTACTTAGCTTTTAGGTTTACTAACATTAACAAAACTACTTGGTTAGGTTTAGGAAAATATTGTGTTTTTTTTTTCACCTTTATTTATTCAGGGGAGGTTCACTGAAACCAATGCTCTCTTTTTCAGGATCACATTCACACAGTTACACATTCACACCTGATGATGACCATCGGTATTTGACGCCGTTGGATCGAGAATGGGCCGGAATCGGACGCCGAGGGCCACTGACTAAGCATATGTATTTGACGAGTTGGGAGTGTGAACAGGTTACAGCAGTGTAGCAGCGAGGATGCAGAGGTCAGCGTTGTTGTATGCAGACTGAATGAGCATCAAATATTTATATTGACCATGCACCTATTGTGCAAAATAGGTCGTGGATATGCATGATTGTGGGGTTATAGAACGTGTGACTATAAAATTACTTCTGTGTCTTTATGTTTATTTAGTTCTAGAGCAAGATGTTTCAACAATTACTGGCCATACTGCTGTAAAGTCATGCTCCCCAGAGGATGAATTCAATTTGGATATCCCATTAGCTTTCATCTAGCATTGCATGCTAACCTAAGCATTCAAACGTATCCACATTTAGCATGATACTAGGATCAGGGATGCAATGAACATCATGTGGGTTGTGTTTAGGTGTGTGCACATTGATTAGAGTCCTCTTTAGCATTCACACCTCAGGGGTCAATGTATCCAAGCTGTACAATATGTTCCCCTTGATCTGCGCCATTAATCAGTGTCTCCCTCCTTTCAGGGTTTGCTTGGAACCAAAATGAAAAACATTCACAAACGGAGTGATTCCTCTTCTTAGAGAGGTTCTGGTGTTGTTCACAACTTTAAAATAACCTACACAAGTTGTGATTGATTGCTCTTTATGTCGATAACGCCACCTGATCGAGCAGGAAAAAAAGTGTTTCATGCATATAGGATATTGCCATGTAGTTTATAGTTTCCAGATAAATGGGTGGAATAATTTGTATTCCCATTGGGATTTTTAACAAGTCTGTCTTCAATATTTTTTCACCCACACTGACACAGTGGGGGCGGTGATTTAATATAGAGCCTGCTGGGGGATCTGTGCCTAAAAGATACCAATTATTTTTTGAGTAATGCTTCTGGACTTTGGCAAGTATAGGTACTTTTTATCTGAACTGAGATTTTTTGATCTTTTTCAATTCCAGAAGTAGTGCATTTGTTATTGTACTAATATTCTTCAATGTACCACTGGGTAATAACCAGTTTAACATAATTCATCTGTCTTATTTCTTTGATTTTTTCTGCCATGTTGGCGTTCATGTGAAGATATCATTTTGTACTTCTTACTGCATTGACATCAGACATTTATGTTATTGTAGGTGGGGAAGTGAAATGCATGGAGAAATCAGTGTCTGTGCACATCCAGACCTCTTTGTTTCATCTAATAATTATATCCACAAATAACATATACTTTGAAGATGGCAATCATCTTTTCAGAGTTGGCTTCATATTTTTGTTGAATGCCGATTGCTTCACTTTGAAATTTGTTCTGTTTTTCACACCCCTTTTAAAATTAAATTCAGTTCAGTTTACTTTTTTTCACACCATATGTCCATGGGAAAAACAAACAAAAAATGAGTAAATATGATATGCTGCATTTTGATGTAATGGACTCTTAATAAGCAGGGTCCATCTGTTAATAACTAAGCATGTGAATAAATATGTAAATAAATTAAATGTTATATTAGCATTACAATACAGTCACCAACCAAAAAAACAAACAAAACAATTGTCATCTGCCAGGTAGATGTGTAAGGTGAGAGGTTTTATTCAAACACAGTAAACAAAAACATGAATCATGCGCTCAGAAATGAAGCACGACTATGAGCATTGAATCCAACCCTGACATCTGTACTCTGTGTGTGTGTGTGTGGGCCTTGGACCATCACTTCATTCTGGACCATCCCTTTTCTATCTTTGTCATGTGCTGTTGAGAAAATTATCAACGAATCAGAAACTGGCAGCAAAACAAAGTCATTCATGATTCCTGGCATCTATAATCCCTTTATATGGCCTGGTTGTTGTGCATCTGTGCCTTCAGTTGCTGCGCACATGTGCTGCGATGTCTAAGGGATTAGTATTTATTCCAGGCAGAGAGAGAAAACCCCTCCATATCACGCACTGCAGTGAAAGCCCGATTCACAAACACAAGCTGCACACATTCATAATTTCTCCGATGGTTGATCTGTCACGTGCTGATCCGTCAAGTTCGCTCTTCAGGGATTAGCCGTCGACATTAGATTTCAAAGTGCCTCACGCTTCTGTCCTTTAATTCATATTTTTAGATGAGGGTTACGCAGAAATTGCTGACACTCGAAAATTAAATGAGCTCAAGGCTTGTAGCTTAAGTGATACTCTCTTTATAGTCGTGCCAATATTTTAACCCTAAAGAATACTTGAGCGCTCCGCATTAGCTGGACTCTCATTAGAGGAGGCAACAGCTGAGACCTCAACATGGATTTAAGAGCTAAAAGGTCTATTTGTGCTTGTATGCTTCGGTCTGTGGAATAGCATTAGAGTGACCTTTGAAACCGGGTGATAGTCCATCACAGCTTCCATTCATAAAGGAAGAGATTTACATCAGTGGGTTTACGGAGGTTTAATTATCAGGAGCTCCAAGGCTTCAGAGACGAGGCATGTTGGAAAATGGAAAAACAACGGAAGGGGGATTAAAAAAATAACTGCCAACCTTTACGACACAACCTCTGCAAGAACACTGTGTTCCTGCTCATAATGTGTCGCTTGTTGCAGGTTTTTAATGCAAATTATTTGAGTATATGCAGGCTGTTTGTAGCTTTACTTACAAAAAAGTAGTGCACTGCATTTTGTATACATCCCACAAAATCAATTTGTATGTAATCTACGTAATTGTGAACCAGGAAGTATAAAGTGTGACAAATGGCGTGTAGGGAGGAGGTTGGGGTGGGTCAAAAAACACCAGACTTTGTCCCAGGAGACCGCTGTTCGTTGATTTATTGGTCTCTTAAATTCCGTACATAAATTACGCCACTTCCTGTGTTACTTTAACCCAAACCCCGATCTTTTCCTAAACCTAATTAAGTAGTTTTTGTCACGTAACTTTCGTACTTAAGTTACGCCACTTCTGGTACATCATAACCTCTTCTGGTGTGACGTAACTTAACCACAATCTTTTCCTAACTAAGTAGTTTTGTTGCCTAAACCTAACTAAGTGGATTCTTGTGAAGAAGGAAGTTTATTTTGAAAACACTGTAACGGAAATTGACGCTGGACATTTGTAGGAAAATGCACAAATAATGAGGAATAACTTTTTCGTAAGATACCATACGAACCATTGTATGATAATACATTGGTATATAGTAGTGTTAGGAAGTAGTAGTTCCGTATTTTCATTTCCAAAAATAGTTTGTCACAAATGTGTTCCCATTATGTAATCACTGCATCTTACATGTCTTCCTTATCACCACCTTGGTTTTAGGGAAAGGGCTGTCTGTTGTTTGTTTCATTACAAAAAAAAACATTACAGGAAGGACCGGATCTGCTAAAACAGAAATAATCCCTGCATAATGTTCATGGCTATAAGAACAGGCCCAGCCTGTGGATGGCAGCAGGATGACCAGATGTCACTGGCAGCCATTACAAAAGGATGAGTACTTGAGATGCCCCTTTTCTCTCCCCCTCCCCCATCCAAGCACTTCCTATTGGCTCACTGTGCTGAGGTGCATGCTGGACAGAAGCCAGTGATGCTTTGCTGATTCAGACATTATTATTAACTATCATATGAGCCATGTCAGCGCTGTGGCATAGAGTTTTCCTACACTTTAATAGAAACAGTGGGTCAACCTACCTTGAAGAAGTTTCATGCTTTTGGTTTTAGTGTTTTTAGTGTTTGGTTTTAGTGTCTACATTTTTGTAGGTCTTCCATCCTGACATGAGGTCCCTTCAGGAGAACACTCTATTGTACTTTTTGACATTACAATGATCCAATTTAAAGCCACAATCCTTAATTCAAATATAAATGTAAACAAAGGGCTCTCTCCATCACTAAGATTCAAAACACAACACTGGAACCTGCAAATTGGTGTGAATATAGGCTACTTACAGGGGTTAAAGTGGGCCGGAACGACCTGGAAAGACGTTCCAGCACCTTCGATTAATAAGTAAATGAATATGATTGGCAGTTTCATTCATAATAATGTCAAGCGAGTTAATTTTTCGTGCGCTGCAGCCTGCTGTTTCTTCCAGCTGATGCCATCGAAAAATGCCAAAAACGCTTCTAAAGACGCTTTCTATGTGGATTGGCTGTTAGGGTTCCCCCGCCTGCCAAATCCCACTTCCCAGATATAAAAGCTGCATGAATAGATTGTTTTTGGGCCACTGGGGGCAGCAGAACAAGCTGAAGCAAATGAAGTATAGCGTTAGTTCAGGCAGTGCGCTGCAGTCTGGCTTGTATTCGCTGATTGGCATCAGCTGTTTTCAGTATGCCTCACAATCATTGGCTCATACTCAAGCTGTGTAGCTTGTAACGTCCAATCATATTCGTGCAGGTGTACAGTGTGGCCATTATAATCTGACGCTATCACTGTTACTCTGCTGATTACACTCGTGCCAATACTGCTCGCTGATGCTGTTCTCTCCACCACCCCAAACTAATTTGTATTGTTGATCTTAGAGCTCCAACCCCCAAAACAATTATCGAAAGGACGCTTGAAAACTCAACTTAAATTACTGATTAACTTTAAATGTGAGCACCAATTATGATGAATTACAGACTAAAGATTGTGTTGTCAGCCGGTTAAAGATCCAGCATTGGTTTACCTTGAAATAACGTTATTGTGGTGTTGTGGGTTTGAATCCCATCCCCCTTCTCTCTCCCAAATGTCATCATCATTCCCTAGCTTGTACCATCGAAAGTTTTCTGTTTTCCACACAAATACACACAAACAGAAAGGAAAACAGAAGGGGGCACTCTGAGGTAACCAACCTGCAAATTATTCTCCTCACATGCATATGGACACGATGGATGTCAGCTGTTGATTTTGTCTAGCAAAGCGGCCACATGCTGTTGAGAATCTGGTCACGTTTCTGCCTAATCATGCAGAAACTGCTCTCTACAAATTACACTAATTTAAAGGGCTGGGGATGGAAGCAAATTAGGTTCATAGGTGCATTGTAATGCCGAGGAACTGATACAATTTTACAGCTGATATTCATAATATGATTTCCCTTAGCGGCTGCAGGGTGAATATATAAAGTAAACAGCTCTGTATTGACCAATCACTGGTCTTGTCTTTGCCAGAGCTGCTGTTTTAGGATTTCGACAGAATCTCCTCCTGGGGGCCAAAGGTCAAACTTCATGAGACCTCTCTCCTAATTGGCTCCGGTCCTGAGGGACCCAATCAAATTAAACCCCTCCGGGATTTACTACTGTACTCCCAAAACACTGACTGATGCAGTTTCATATGTATGTTGGCAGTTTACCTTCGGGCTATACTGTGTATGTATGTACAGCTATTGATGAGCTGTCTACACCCTACTTTTTCCAGGTCTTACTGCATATAAAAATCTCTTAAAATTCACTGTGCATATCTAAAAATACATCGGATTTATTAAATTGTGGAATGCTGCTTTTATTATTTGGATTTTTTCTAGACAGTTGCTTGTATGTGGAGGCTACCTCAAATATATTCCAACAAGACCTAATTTAGCATTGCTGTGTGCTGACTGTTGTAAAACTTAATAACCTTTTGCGCATTCCTGTGAATCAACTGCAGTCTCCATCCTCTCGCCCGTCAAGAGCAGCTTCCTGCCTGGCAGATGCTCCATGTTCTGCTTCAGGGAAAAGAGGAAGCGCAAGGCTGCCCCGCTCTAATCAGACAACCACAGGCGAATGAGGATTAATTAAAATGGAAAGTGAGGTTGAGCCCCAATCCAGTGTTGCCTACTGGGAGCCAAAACGCAGAACTCAAAGCATCCTGAAAATCTGCTTACGGATTGAGAAAACAATCTCAGCGTTGTGAGGAAATTCCCTGATTGCATACGCTTCTTCTACAGCTACCGAGTGGATACTTTATCAAAGTCGTTGTCGATGTAAGAATTTGTTACAAACGTGAAATAAACATCCCAGATCTTATTCTGGCACAATCCAAAATGTTTAAAACTTCAATACGGCTAAATCAATAAGAATAAAAGCCCAGATCCCCGGCCCTAAAAGACAGCATTATTTATTAAACTCCACAATAGGGTGCTGCTGGAATGAGTCCTAAAACCAGGAAATAAATTTGCATTTCGCAGTTTCCAGTTCCCTCAACCTGAAGTCAATGGGGTTTTTTTATTGGGTTTTTGGTTAGATTCCTGAAATAAGGTAAATGGTAAATGGACTTGCATTTATATAGCGCTTTTAGTCTTCCGGCACTCAAACCGTTTACACATGTCAGCATTCACCCATTCATACACTGACGGCAGAGGCTGCCATGCAAGGTGCCAAGGTGCTTATTTAAGTTATATTTATCTTAAGTTATTCATTAATGTTAAGAAAACTTGCCATTCAAGAATGTTACCATTAAACTTACATTTAGACTTGAAGAAAAGAAAAAAAGATGGCCTTCAGCACATTTCTTATAGAGTCTCCAAAGATCCCTCTGTTGTTTGGAACAACCTGTCCTGATAAAAACAACTTTTAGGAGAATCAAGGGTTTTGAACCCAACTTGTCGAAGTGAATTTAGTTTAAATTCGGTCCATCTCTACAAACAGCCTTGTATTTGGATGTCTGCTCTCACCTCGGCCTCTGTTTGCCTTTTTTAGGTGTACTCGTCTGTTCCTGCTGCTCATGAATGGAGCTCTGACAGGCACACATGCTTAAATCCAGAGGGAAGGTCTCTCTGGATGGGTGACTTTGCATTTTAGGCTGGGATGCATTCACTGTGAAAATGTTTCAAACAGTTGAATGCTTGAATAGTTCGGCATAGTTGGACAACGGCCTATAAGGTATGTTTGCTCCCATTTGGTGGGTGTGTTGGAGCTGAAAACCAACGCAGCTGTGACAAAAACCCACCAGAGCAGTGATGTTTAAAAACACTACAATGCACCAAAAGGCCTTTTTTTTGCACATGGAGACCAGCAGCAACGCTTTGCAAGTTCAATCCACCACAGTTTTTATCCAAAAAACATTTTGGAATCAAGAGATACACTGCAATAAGTACAATGAAGATTTTATAAAGAGCAAGTAAAGTCTGCAGAAATAATTTCATATAGTGTGCGTGCTTGCATATGCTTGTGAAGACCAACTTACGTGTTATACCTTGAGTAAGGACATTTTTCGAAAGTGGGAGCATTTTTTCCTCAGTTCTTCAAAGGGTTGTTTGTGGTTTCAGACTTGGTTTTAGAGCTAAGGGTTAGGGTGAAAGGCACACAAAGAGCCTGTTGACAAGCTCAACTGACGAAATGCGAGTCGACTCTGGGGCTTCTCGACTCAAATTATTAACATTTAGAGGCTGGCCCTACTTCACACAAGTTCCACTGTCACTTCTCGTGTGTACAATCGAGAACACAATGAATACCCTTAAGGAGAGACTGTCTGAAAGTGTGTTCGTTATCTCAACCCAGTCGACGGAAGAAAATATTGGCATTGTTCGTTTTCAGCCTGTTTTCATTCCCAAGGCGTCAAATACCGGGACTTTGTCACAGCCGTTGGCGTTAGATACCGATGTTTAAGGCACCCTTTAACGACAATATGAGACGCACTGAACTTTCCATTAACTACAATGTAAACCCATCCAATATTAAACGCTCAGTGAAAGTGCGACGGGAGTGTGGTGACTTAGCTTTAACAGCAAAAACACACACACCGGACGGG
>CAKAKR010058847.1:103874-131289 GCA_916700685.1 Adelosebastes latens
GGGGTGGATGGGTCCACGTACACAAGGCTTTCATCCAGGAGACCGCTGTTCATGTCCCGTGTGTCACATTACAATCAGCTGTTCGTTCCTGTCCCATGTTCACAACGTTCAGTGTCATTTTCACTGTATAAACGTAGTCGTTTTAAGCCCAACCATGTTGTTTTTTCCTAAAACTAGCTATAGTGGTTTTGTTGCCTGAACCTAAGCATGTGTTTTTCCTTACCTCACAACATTAAGCATGTGTTTACTGGGACCAAAAAGAGTGATGCCAAGGGGTTTGATAAATCGTCAGTATATGACGAGTTGGGACGAGAACGCGTTGACATTTCTGGAAACCACGAATACGTTCACTTTCGACATTTCTGAACCAGAAATGCATTTCATATCAATATTTCTACATACATGTATAAAAAACATTACATTGTTTTAACCGCTCATGGCCGCTTTTGCCATTTCAAATCTGCATTCTCAATTACGTTTAGGTGTAGGCAACAAAACTAAGTGGTTATAGGTTTAGTAAAAGATCATGTTTTGGCTTAAAATTACTAAGTTGTATGGGAACATGATTTTTAGGAGACCAGGCTGGGTAATCCTATTCAGAAAATCAGTAAATGGAACTGCAAAAGTCAAGAATCATCAATATGAAGTAGACATTTTCGATTTGTACAACTTGTGGTGTCTAACCCGTCTCTGATGGCAGGCTTCCAGTGCAGCCACTCAGAACAGCTATAAACACTTTTTCCCACTAGACTTGGTCTGAGAACACTGCGTACCAGATGGTCCTCACAAGTACAGTACAAATGAGTGTTTGTGTGTGTGTGTGTGTGTGTGTGTGTGCAACGTGAGGTCCATGTTAAGCAGGTGAGCTTTCAGCCTGCAGTAGGAAGCGTCTCTGTTGTTCTGACTGGAGAGAAAAGGTCAGTCCACAGAGGGAACAATGATGAGAAGGAGTCACTTTGTTCTGAACGCTTCTCATTTTTCAGCATCATCAGTCAGAACTGCATTGATAAAAACAACAGCTGTACACTGTCAGCTCATTCACCTCACAGTCTGAACAAGTGCTATTATGTCTGTATGACCATGATGATCCTGGTTTGAAAGGATGATTCAGGATGACTGAGCTGAACTGAACTAAACTGAACTGAACTAAGGAGCATGATGCATTGTCATCATTGAGGTTTTAAAAACAAAAGAGTTTTTTCTTTGGAAGTCTCAATGAGAAGACAAACAGTGTGCGTATGAGTGTGTTTGTACATTAGTGTATCTGCATATATGTGTGAGAGGAGGAAGGGGGTATTCCTTGCCTCTACTACAGAGTCGGAGCCTACTCATCTTTATTGTACCCAGCTGTTGTACAATCCAGAGATTTGGCTTACCCACGCATATCTGCCTATCTCTTCCTCCAAGCTGTGATAGTAATGTACTGTCCTGGAAACATGCCAGCACTCACTCAGTGTGGTGGATGACAAAAAAAAAAAAAAAAAAAAAAAAATCACAAATCCCCTCAGAGCTGACAGCTTGGGGATTTTGCCACCCATATTATTATTATTTGCACATCTCCAGCACCCTGGATGTGTTTTAACAATTACTGTGTTGACAAAAAGCTGCTTTAATGTGCATCAGTCTTTTGGGATTGCCGCTGGGTTCATAGTGAAGCACTACTATTTTTCTGTACTCAAAAATTTGGGTTTATTACAACTCTGGTCTTATTTTCATAGCTTTGGCTATCATCTATTGGTCATGGTAACACTGTGCTCAACAAATGAATTGCTAAGATCTGGGAACACAATTACAGAGCTAAAAAGAAGCACAACGGGGCAAAAAGCACAAGCGGTCAGACGATCAAACGGGCTGTAAACATTTATATATCTTAGCAATAGACTTGGTGAGTAAAACTACAAAAACATACTTCAGAATTTGCCATAAAAGAAAAGTTCTGCTTTAAAATTCTGCTTAATGAAAAATATAATAAAATGACATACTGCATACTTAGTGTAAGTATGTAAACACAATCATTCTGAATTTGTATGTTGTTTAGTTTTCCCAGCCACCGAACTATTCCCAGAATCATAGATCCATTTTGTTATGAAGAAACGTCTTGCAGTTCCTCAGAGATGTTTTCCTAAAATGTTTGCAGTGTCTGTGTGGTTAAATATGTGGTCCCTAAAATATACTTTAAGATTACCATAACATTTCATAGTTTAGGTGAAGCCTCAGGGGGTTTCAGAGTGTATGGCACTGTAGAGTCAGTGAATTACCTCAATAGCTTCAAACAAGTTCAAAAGGACCATGAATTTCTCAACCCAGTCGCCAGAATAAAATGTAGGCATTGTACGTTTCTGCAAACCACGGATACGTTGAATCTCACCGTTTCTGAACCAAAAATATGTTTCATATCAACATTTCTACATATGTGTACATCAACGTTATAGTGTTTTAAATGCTTGTGATGCTTTTGGCATTTTGAAACTGCATTCTCAATTAGGATTGGGTTTAGGCAACACAACTACTTGGTTGGGTTTAGTAAAAGATCATGTTTTAGGTTAAAATATGTGTGATACTTTTAGTTTCACATGGGACACAAACACTAATCTCCTGGGTGAAAGTCCTGAGTTTGACCCACCCAACCTCTTCTTCTGACCCAGAAGTGTTACACTAGAAGTATAAAATATAAAAATAGATGTAATGTAAACAGAGGTAATTGCACTTGTAAAACAGGTAGGGTAGATGTAATAAATAAATAACATGTAAACAAAGGTAGTTGCACTTGAGCTGTATATTGCATCAACGATATTGCACAGACAAATGTATTGTCTGTGCAATATCATGGATAAACTACAGTATTTGACTCAATGTTCATCATACTGCTCATGATTTTCAAGACTTCAGTTATTAGGCTACTTTAATCTATTTTACTTCCAAATCCAGCCTCGTCTATTAGGAAAAAGCACATAATGTCCTCAGCACTTGATACATAAAAGTGATGGGAATTTGTTGATGGTAAAAAACGACCAGGACAATGGGACTTTTACTAAAATATGTAGAGCTAAAATCTCCACATCAGATCTGCTCCCTCTACAGAGTCTTTCTAAGCACAGCTCAAGACCCACCTCTTTTCTTTGGCTTTTGAATGTACTTGAATTGTGATTACTAATTGGCCTTTTATAATGCTCATTATAACAGTCTTTTACTCATGGATTTTTATCTTGGTCTCTGTCTGTGGATGTGTGAGATTTTGTTGTCTGCTCTGTTGACCTGTTTTTATTCTGCCTATATCTGTAAAGCACTTTGGTCAGCTCATGTTGTTTTAAATGTGCTATAGAAATAAATTTGACTTGACTAAAATGGAGTTCTGGTAAAATAACGACTTGATTCATGTTTTGTTAAAACTGTAATGGACCCAGACTTCGTTAGACTACTAGTTCCATGGGGATTTAAGGGCATTACGGCCCCGACACCTGGCGCGGATCCAGCCTTAAATCTGTGGGATGTTTTGCTTCAGCTGAGCGGATGGATGGAGATGCGGAGGGCGCAGCATCAGCATCAGCAGCAGCAGCAGCATCAGCAGCAGCAGCATCAGTAGCAGCAGCAGCAGCAGCAGCAGCATCAGTTGCAGCATCAGCAGCAGCAGCATCAGTCAGCAGCAGCAGCAGCATCATCAGCAGCAGTAGCATCAGTCAGCAGCATCAGCAGCAGCAGCAGCGCGCTCAGAGCGCAGCAGCGTCTCCTCAGCATCACCACACACAACAAGGCGCGCACAGACACAGTCGACCTAAATTATTTTAGTAGCGCAATTATCCGAAATCTCCCCCGAGGTATACTCGACAGTCGGAAAAAGGAAATTAATGAAGAAGGAGGGCGAAGTGACTCTGATGCGACAGATGTTGGAAAAGTCTGGTTGAATGTAGGCAGAAGAGGAGGAAGAGGAGGAAGAAGAAGAAGAGGGAAAGTGTCCTGAACAGAGATGAACGCGTTTTTCTGTTGGAGACGGACGATGAGCATTAAAGAGGTGGAAGCTTTGTTGCGATGCTTCAACTGGTGAGTTCACTTTATAATTCACAATTTCTATACTTTACATTTCGATACTTCTTCCTGAAAAAAACCCTCTAATTACTTTTCAGGTTTTCATAATTTTTACTTGTTTTTTAACCTGAAATAAGCTACAACATTTTTTGCATCAATTCTATAATACCCAATTGTTATTTATAGCAAACTGTATGTTTGATATGGCAACTCAATACTGACTTTATGATATTCTTTAATCCTCATTTATTATTATTATGGCATCACTATAATAATCCTCAAATGTTCCCATTGGTGCTGCTTTAAGTGTGCCAGTGCGTTCTGTGGTCTATTTCTGCAGTTTGTTTCCCTTCTCTTTTATTATTTAGGCTTACAATCATCCAAATGGAAACTAATTAAATTATTTTCCTCAAGGTTTCACTCAAATAAGATTTAGTGTAGCACTAGCAAGGGAAAACTTGAAAATGAAGCCTCAAGTTGCTGGTAAAGTAGTGATGTACTGTATACTGTATATGATGTCATATCTGAAACAAAGTTGCCTGTTTATATTGTTGGCTGGTTTCCAGCCACAACAGCGAAGCAGGTTTTATTTTCACCTTGTGGGTGTGTGTGTGTGTCATCATGGCAAAATGTGGTCCTGCATGGAGACACCTGTAGCGGGAACTACCATGGAAGAGGTTTTGAGTACTTTGCCAGGTGTCTATATTTTTACGTTTGTCGGGTTGTGGACAGATTTTTTAACCACGATAGCATCGCAACCATGGAAGATGCAGTCACAAAACTTTACAGGTGTGTAGTTAAGATCAAAATTAAGGTCGAAGATGGGTGTGGTCCGAGCAAGGGCGCTGGAAAGGGGTAGGAAATGGCAACCCGGTCTCACAGGAAGGCGTATAAATACCACAACATTACAGGGACATTGCACGTGTCAATACTACGTATTTTAGCCTTTTTACACATCACAAACGTAACTTACAAAACAAAACACCGGTCAACAATGGTCTCGAACACCGATCTCCTGGTTAAAAGTCCAGTGTTTGTTGGATCCATCCACCTCCCGTCACTAACTCTTGCTGTAGTATTCATACACAGGTGCATTTACATTACAGTCAGTACAGGATACATGACGTACAAATGACACGCGGAAATCAAGAAAGGCGTAGTTATTGCACGCTAAACGCCTTGCGCATTATCATGGCATTTATATGCCTTTTGTGGGGGAGGGGCCATTGCCCCCTCACTTTACGTCCTGGTCTGATTTGGCGTCACGGCTGGTGTGATCCCATCGTCTCCAGTTATATTATTTTGATTGTTGTTATTTTTTATTGTGGTGGTTTTGTCCTCATCTAGATATGTTGATAATAAGGGTTACAACATATTTTGATGCGTAGGTATGTATGGGGACTTGTTTCTCTTTTCTATGTTCCAAACCAAGTCCCGATTATAAAAATGCCTACAAGACTGCCATAATATTAATAACTTGTATTGTGTCTGGTACAGAGGTGAGTTTAAATACTGACCTATATTAATATTTTCATTCCCTATGTTTTTATTAGATCTCTTAACCGTTCTTTTATAGAAAACAAAACAAAAAACGTGCCATCACTACTTTACTTTCCAGCCAAGTTGCTTTGTCATTTGTGTAAATCTTTTTGTTGTTGTTGTTTTTTGTTGAGTCCATGTGAACAGTAATCCTCCGGATAGTTTGTTCCATAAACCTAAAAAGGGCCAGAGCAGACTGTGTTTTAACTGCGTTTCAGCAGGATTACGGACGTCAGTAACTGCAGTGTCTATCCCCTCTGGAACAGTGTGAGGCTTGTTTAAATCAAGATGCTTCGGTCTCGCAGTGGCTCTGATCAAACCTCTGTTTCTCACCCAAAAAACTGTATCGTTTCCAAACTTGGCTCCTCCTGTTAGATTTGATTATCATCTCACCTGCAGTCTGATATAAGCCAGGATCAGCATTTCAGCGAGGGCGCAGAGGTGAACTCAGACCAGCAGAAAACTCTCTGTCCTCTCCTCCTGTCATAATGAGGACACACATCACATCAGTTGCAATGTGGCTCAGGAGGAGCAGTTCACCATCAAGGGAGAACCAAGGATTTGGCGCTTGGGATTCTGCCAATTGGGCAATTTAATCAGAGGGCATTTTATGCACAGGAAGTATGTCAGTCTCCTTGTTAGGGGATGATTTATCTGGACTGTTATATTGGGCAGCTGCTCCAGACTTAAATTGATTTCAGCTTCAGGCAAAGAAGTATATGACGAGTCTTAAACTAGTTTCTTTGCCTTGCCTTCATGTTCTCAGTGGTAGAACTATCCAGCCAGGCATTGACGTTCCAACCTGATCTCATGGGATGGCATATAAATAGAACGTCATTTTAGCATTTTCGTGTGTCATTTGTACGCCTCTTTTGTGTGTTATTTTTACGCCACGCAACAAAACTATGCAAAAAAACTATGCAAAAAAACTATGCAACAAAACAAGCGGCCACGGTTAGGTTTAGGCAACAAAACCACATAGTTAGGTGTATGTAAACATACGAAAACAACGTAACATAAGTACGGAAAGCATGTCACAAACGTAACTATCGTAACTTCAACATAAATCAAAAAACACTTTGGGACAAGAACACCAGTCTCCTGGTTGAGTCCTGTGTTTGTTGGACCCATCCACCTCCACTCCTGCCCGCCATAAGCATGCTTTCTCACTTTTTATTCATCATCCCTAGCTCTGAGTGTAGCACATTTACATGGATGTGCTTACATTGCAGTCAGTACAGACTACATGGTGTAAAATGTTGGGCTGACAATTGCCGGTTGAAAATGTTTTAACATATCGCCCAACCGTATTACCTACAGCAGATGATGGTTGCTACACCCCCAGTTTGGAGAAACAGTTAGGGGCACGGGAGCAAAAAAAATTTACTGCTGTGGACGAGGGCAGCAGCAAAACGGATTTTAGACACCTAAAAGAAAGGCCCACCTAAAAAAGTCAGTATCAGTTTAAGTGAACAATATATTTCTAATATTTCCACAGCTTTACCTTGCTGTCAGACAGTCCTTTCCGATGGGAACTGAAGCAGTTATCTATGCTCTCTTCAAAGCCACCAGAGTCCATTGACAAAAACAGTAATTCTACCTGGAGTTGCTGGTCTACCGTTGCCTTGATCGGTTAACATGTTTGTGTTATTGTGTGACTTTGGTGTTTTAGTTCGGATTCACCATTTATAAGTATTATTCTATAGTAATACTACCAAACTATCTCTTCAACATTGAGCTCAGAATAAATTTGGGGATTTAAGTGTGCTTTTGGGCACTGCAACAAACTCAAGATGTAAAGCTTATTGTTTTGGTCAGGTTAGTTAGGTAAAATAATTAGGGGTCTAATGGGGAAAGCTTTGGTCATGGTTTCACTTAGTTTAATTTATTGAACAGCTTTCCTGGTTGATACCAGAAGATCCAAGAGGTTTTGTAAATGCCTTGCAGCTAGATATTAATATTTCAGTTTCACCCATTTTGTAGTTGCAATATGAGTTTATTTACTTATTTATTTGTTTTGACAAAAGATTCTCATCACAAGGTCTATTTACTGTACTTGGTGTATACGAAGCTTCCAGTCACATCATGTAGTACTGTATGTGGATGCAAAAAAAAAAACCCCCGAAATAAAACAACTATGTTCACTATGTGATGAGACTTCTTTATTAAAACTGCAACTTTCAAGGTCAAGAATGAACCCTCAGGCTGTTCTCATACACCGTTAGTAGCTATACCTATGAAAAGTAATGCACTATAATTCGTATATAACCTACATAATCAATTCATATGTAATCCTGTAACCCACATATGCAATTGTGAGCCAGGACAGGTGACATAGTATAAAGAGCGACAAAGTCCGCATAGGGCAAAGTCAGGGTGGATGGGTGGGTCTAAAAACACAGGGCTTTCACCCAGGAGACCGCTGTTCATGTCCTGCATGAAACCAGAAGTCAACGTTGACTTATTTGTAACTTCCATACTTAAGTAACGCCACAGTTATTTTAACCCACACCACGACTTTTCTAAAAAACACCAGGAGACCGCTGTTTGTGTCTTTTGACGTATCACAAATACATTTGTAAAATAGTCTGCGTAGAAGTCCGCATATACGGAGGAGGTCAGGGTGGATGGGTCAAGCAAACACAGGACTTTCACCAGGAGGCTGCTGTTCGTATCCTATGTGAAACTAAAAAGCAACGTTTACTTATTTTAATTATGATGTTTTTTAACTAAACCTAACCAAATAGTTTTGTTGCATTTTTTGTTTTGTTTTGTTTCATTTCACAACATTAACCACATGTTTAAAACTATTTAAATGTGCAACCGTAATCCAAGAGATAATACCTTTCTCTTGAAATGTAATTGAGAATGCAGTTAGTATGGGAACGTAATTTTGTAGGAGATAGGGTTTTTGTGTGAAACCAGAAGTCAATGTTGACTTATTTGTCAAGTAACTTCTGTACTTAATGAACGCCACTTCCGTGGTGATTTTAACCCAAACCACAATTTTTTTCCTAAACCTAACTCAGTAGTTTTGTTGCCTAAACACTGCAGGGGCTTGTGCAGGCGCACTGATCGCTTGTGTTGCTGGACATTCGTAGGAAAACGCACAGGAAATAACAAAATAACTTTTTTGTAAGATATCATACGAACTGTTGTATGAGGGTTCAATGAGGGTCGTTGCGTCCTCTGGCATCAGATAATGGGGCACATTTTTGACGAATGGAACATTAAAATCCTGAGTAAATAATGTTTAAACCCATTCATCCCCCTTTCTTTTTAATTTATTTGTGTTCCACGATTTAATAAGTGTGATAAGTCAACACATTCTCATCTCAACTCGTCACATACTGACGCTTTGTCAGACCCCTCAGCATCACTTTTTGGTCACGGTGAACAATTAATGTGGATTAAACAAAAACACTTGCTTAGGTTCAGGCAATAAAACCAGTTAGGTAGGTTTAGGAGAAAACAACATGGTTGATCTTAAAACTACTATGTTTGTACAATGAAGATGACACTAAATGTTGTGAACCCGGGACACAAACAAAAAGCTGATTGTAACGTAATGCAGGGGACACAAACAGCGGTCTCCTGGATGAAAGCCTTGTGTTTTTTGGACCCATCAACCTTCCCTCCCACCCTGTGTGTCTCTTTTGGTCTTTAAACTACATCACCACACTCTGAGCGTTTCATATTGACGCAGACGGGTTTACATTATAGTTAACTGAAACCCCTGTGAGTCTTATACTGAAGCTAAAGGGTGCCTTGTGCGTTGGTATCTTATGCCGACGGCCGTGACAAAGTGTTGGTATTTGACGTCCTGGGAATGAGAACGGGCTGGATGGGTCAGCCTGCTTTGAATTGCTGCAGACATACTTCATACTTTTTGAATAATTCTACATGTTTAAATGTATTCCAGATTAGCAAAAGTATTGAGAAAGGAGAAAAGTGGTGTTTTTCACTGCAGCTTCTTTCCAACAGCAGCACCTTAATACCAGGCTTAGCCAAAGAAGTTGGCGAGCTGTCTGGGAGAAGATATTTGAGCCTGGAACAATGCATCCACACACCACATTTTCAGTCTTAACAGCAATGAGATTAACACCACCATTATGTTCAGTGCTTCTGTTGTTTTTTACAAATGATGAATGTCTTCATTTTCATATAAATTGATTTCTGAGTTGAGTTGGTCGTCTTTTCATCCCAGTCTCAACCAGACCTGCTTGGGGGGTTTCCACATGAAAACATGTATCCAGGGCAGAATCTGTGGTGCACAGCACTTTTGAACCCACCGTGCACAGAAGCACTATTCAGGCCACACAGTCATTTGAAGTCTTTTTGAAGATGAATAGAAAGATCAGATGTTCGCGGCCACTAGAGAAATGTAGTCCGGGCAGGAATAAGGAGTTGAATGGTGCTGGCCCCGGGCTTGTGTCAGCAGCAGCCCTGTGTTGTTTGGGCAAGAAAAAAGCATCTTTATATTAAGGGTTTCTTTTATGCTGCATGTTTTCTTTCATGCCATATTTCCATTTCCAAGATGCGTCAGTCCTTTCCAGTTTGATTATATTCTTCGTTTTTCTTTGCATGTGCTTCTTGTCTCACAGGCATTTTTACTTCAGTTAAATGAATGAAGTAGGACTAAAACATATTCCAGTCTGTCTGATTTTTTTTTAAGTAGCTTCAATTATGGAGGGTAGCATCTGCCAAAATATCCACCATTCACATCATTGTCACAGTCACGGCAACAAGGAAGAGGACCCAAATGCAGACGCAGCGAGGCAGAGCAGGTTGAATTAAATTAACTTTACTAGAATCAAAGGGTAATGAACAGGATTGGCAACTTGTTGGCAAATTTGAGAAGGCACGTTTACAGAACAGGGGCACAATACTGACAGGTGGGAATGGTTGGAAAGCTATGGCAAGGAAGCAACAGAAGAACTGACAAATTAGAGTGGGAAGGTGGCCTGGATATACACTGGTGCTTAATCAGGGAACGAGTGACAGGTGTGGCAGGGAGGAACTGGGTCGGGTGATTGACAAGGAACAGGGAACTCTGGGAACATCTGGTGGACAGGTTGGGAATGACAAGGTCTGCAAAGATGCAGGGGCTGGGGGAGAAGGAGTCCTTACCATAGAAAAACTTAGGGCAGCTAAGGGATGTTTATGTCATTCAGTGTGCATGTGATGCTTGTTTTCCTTTATCCTTAGCTTTAAAGTAGGGATGCACTGATACCCATTTTGGATATTGGGCTGATACTGACTCAAATAGCTGGAGCTGTGAGGAATTCTGGACAATATGTGTTATTGTTTTGTGTTGTTAATTGATTTTCAATAATACATATATACATACATTTGCATAAAGCAAGCATATTTGCCCACTCCCATGTTGGTGAGAGTATTAAATACTTGACAAATCTCCCTTCAAGGTACATTTTGAATGGATAAAAGAATGATCCCGGTCTCTTCCACATAGTGAGGCTGAAAGTACCGCAGAGTTTGATCTTCTCTCTCAAGCTCTCCTTTGTCACACAGCTTCTGTCACAGTTCGTGTGTACAACCGAGTGCAATGCCACAAATGCCTTCAAGGACAGACTGTACAAGACTTGTCCTCATTCATATGATTAATTGCATAAAGACTACAAAGTCATGCTAAAGACAGAATTGTTGAAGAGAGGGAGATCAGCAGCCAGGAGGAGTCTATGATAACAGGCTTTTGCACCACCAGTGAAGCCATTCAAAACAGGCATAAACACTTTTGATTTGGTGGCGACGACACAAAGTATGAACTAGTTCTTCTCAAGCATACGGAGCACCTTAACAACCTGCCTCTATTCATTCCAGACAAACTGCTCTTGCTGCTACTGGAAACATCACTATCTGTCCACCAGAGGAAAACATCAAATGTAAAAGCTCCCACTTACTGGCTGTCTGTTCAATAATGATTCATATGCATGTGACAACTTTCTATACCCATTTAGCCAAGGTCCTGCAGGCTGGAGATTATTTAGCATGCAATGGGCAAGAGGCAGGGTCCTTGGAGACGTGGCCAGTACTTCACGGAGGTCCAATCATAAATTATCAAAAGAATAAATATTCTTTTCAATTGTTATGATGATGTCACAGTTGTGCAATCAGCTGCTATAGAGAGGATACATAGAAGCAGACAAAGGATCTTTCTTATAACACCAACAGCTCCAAGTGCTTGTGCTGTAGCATTTCCCTCCACATGCATCACGCCCTCGCTGTGAAAGGACAACACTCCAAGACTATTATCACCAGAGACAATGACAGCGTTGGTAATTTGTTCCAATGCTTGAAACAATCGCTGTTCAAGCGTTCTTGACAAGTGACCTCTTGCAGTTATACAAAGGCAGAAGTAGTGTGACGTTGTTATACCCCCACATCCAAATCAAGGGTGTAAGGATAGACGGTGTATATGCTCCAGTGATTTAGATTTGACTTGACTTAAAGAGGAGGTCAGGGTGGATAGTCAGGTGTACGAAGCATTAGACATCAATACCGGCTTCTGAGAACATTAACGTGTTACCCTCAGGGTGTAAATGTCCCAAAAATGGGTTAACATGACTGGGATGTGTTGAGTTACTTTGTAGTCACATACAAAATTGCTAGGGCTGTAATCGATTAAAATATTTTATTGCGATTAATCGCATGATGGTCCACAGTTAATCACGATTAATCGCAAATTAATCACACTTTTTTTATCTGTTCAAAATGTACCTTAAAGGGAGATTTTTCAAGTATTTAATACTCTTATCAACATGGGAGTGGGCAAATAGGTTTGCTTTATGCAAATGTATGTATACTGTATATTTATTAATGGGAATCAATTCACAACACAAAACAATGACAAATATTGTCCAAAAACCCTCACTGGTACTGCACTTAGCATCATAAATATACTAAATATACTACAACTGTCAGTGTGTCAGTGTGCTGACTTGACTATGACTTGCCCCAAACTGCATGTGATTATCATAAAGTGGGCATGTCTGTAAAGGGGAGACTCGTGGGTACCCATAGAACCCATTTTCATTCAATTACCTTGAGGTCATAGGTCAAGGGACCCCTTTTCAGTGGGAAGTGATAGCAGTGTGTAGCATGTGTAGTTTATATAGTGACAGAAAGAATAATAACAAGAAAAAACACTTCTGGAAGTACTGGTTGCTCAAAGACAACAGAAATGGAGACGTTATGGGGAATCAAGTCTATGACCTGCCAGTTACAAGCTTCCAATCCCCTCCCACACACGTACAGCACAGGCACTGACGTGCCTACCCCCTCCCTTTTTTTACTTTGGCCTGCTCAGGCTCAGTAGGAAACCAGGTGGGATTGTGGATCGGCCCCGTCAGATTAGCATGCAGGCCGGTAAGTGTGCCAAAGAGGAAAAGCTCCACCTGCACACTAGAGAGGGGGGATTATGGAGTTGATCGCTTTTCTATGAAATAGAAAAAAATAAATTACAATAGTGATTTCTTTTTACTTTTGTTCTCAAGCTTCCCTCATTTCCTCTTAACCTGCACAACTGAAAACTTGTAGAGCCATTAAAAGTGCCTCTACAGCTTTCTTCGACATGACCTTTATTGATCGGTAGAAAGATTTTGTGTCAGAGGTCCTGACAGTAACTAATATAAGGACATTTCCTCAAGTGTACTTGAGTACAGTTTTACTCCCTTTTCTTCTTCTTGTTTTTCCCAACATTTTCCCCTTATTGCTTCCTCCCTTCTATTTCTAATCATTGCTTTCTTTCACTCCTTTTTCCACCTTGTTGCCTTTTTCCTTTCCTTTTTCTCCTTTATATATCATTTTTCACCTTTTGCCTAATTTTTCTCATTCCATTTTCTCTTTATTGCTTTCCTCCCATTTCTCATCATTGTTAATTTCCCTTATATTTCACCTCATTGAGTTCTTCTTTGTTTCTTTCAATGATCTGGAAAATTAACTCTACCCTTCTGCTTAGAGTAGCTTTACTGTTGATGCTTTTAGGGGCTGACCCTCTTAGTCGATTGGTCGACTACTCGGCCATTTTGGTCTTTAGTCGATTAGTCGTTTTTTAAGCTTTTTTCCTGCTGAATGACTTATTTCCAAGAAACTTATGAACACATCTCTGGTAAACACAAGATTTAAAGTGCTTTTGTTTATGGAGAAACTCAGTCTTACAGATCTGTCCATTGAATCAGCTAATCGATTAGTCGACAAAATGCTATGACTGTTAGTCGACTAATAATTTCTTTGGTCGAGGACAGCCCTAGTTTTACCACTAATACTTGTTTACTTTTGTGTAAACTGTGTGAGGAAATGTGCAATTGTCTTCTAGTGTAGGCCTACAACTTTTATACTCAGATCTGAGTACTTCTTCTCCCACTGAACTGAGGGACTTTCAGTTTTTGTCTATAATAGAAACATGAGGCACATGTTTGATATCTGATAACAACAAACCAACAGTCTGCTGCACCACATTTTATGAGGAGTTGATTGCAGTTGAAGTCAACAGTCAGTATGTATGTTGCCTGTTGACCTGTTCCAGGTTAAGAGACCTCTGTGTCCCACCAGTCAGCTCCACTTTAATGCGTGACCTCCCCTCATCCCTCTGATGCACATCGATGGATCCGACGCATCGCCGCTGTTAGCTGAGACGACCTAATTTGTCACATCACATAGGCGCTGCACTGAGACTAATTCCCTTCCCTCATTTATTTGTGCTATTATTAATATTGCAGACGACGCACTTTGCGTGACGTTGCACAGAGTCTTAACTCTCTCCTCGTCAGAATGAGGAATTACAGCAGAGTGCTTTACCCAACACGCAGTCTGGAACAAGACCGATGTGAGTGGATCTGTCACTGTGACCCACTTCCACCACACGTTACATGGGTGTAAATACTCAAACACACCCATACTTATAATGCGTCTGTCCCTCTCACTCTCTCTGTCCATCTTTCTCTTACAAACATATTTACTTTTTCATATGCAAACGATCACGTTTGCACTCTTTTTTTTCATTTTACCCATGTTTTCCATTGACATTTCATGTAAATACACCTGGGTTGCCATTTCAATTCAAAATACTGAGCGTGCAAACAGAAGACAACTCATTTTCCCACATTAAATAAGTATGACACGTGTTTAAAATACATTATATAAGGATTAATAGCAGCAATATCTAACACAGGTAAAATTGTAAAAGGTCAAAAGTGCAAGTGCATTCATCAATTATATACACAAGGTAAACGGACCATTTGTGGCTATTCACAACTCTAATGGCTTCTGGAATAAAACCAAACTTCGTTTGTTTGTTTTACATACAATGAAATCTAAAACACATTCCTGATGGCAGTAGATACAAGTAGTCATAGAGGACACGTGTGGGATCATTGATAATCTTGTATATATATATATATATATATATATTTGAGGACTTGCTCAGTATGAAGAAGAAGAAGAAGAAGAAGAAGAAGAAGAAGAAGAAGAAGAAGAAGGCACTTTATTGATCCCCTGAGGGGAAATTAAATTTTTTCACTCTATTATTTTTTACATAGTACAAACAGGCCTGAAATACACACATGCACAAACAGGACTTATATACATGCATTAATGGAGAGATGTCAGAGCGAGGGGGCTGCCCCTGACAACACCCCGAGTAGTTGGGGGTTTGGTGCCTTGCTCAAGGGCACCTCGGCAGTGCCCAAGAGGCAAACTGGCATCTCTCCAGCTACCAGTTCACACTCAGTACTTGGTCCAAGTACTAAGTGCCCAAGCCAAGTCCCTACGGACTGAGGTACTGCCGCCCCAATTAAAGGAACATTTCAACCACAAATTGACCATCTGTATATCAATTACTTACCTCTCCCACACAAATTGCAGGGGGTCGAGAGTTGGTCCAGTTAGATCCATACTTTCTGATTTAACAATAATTTTCTCCACAGTTTTCAGTGATGTTAATGCTATTGGCTGTAATCATAGACGATTTAGGTCTACTGATCTTTGGTATTGGAATAATGAATTCTTCCACAGATCAGGAACAACCGCAGAGTCTAAGGAGAGCTGGAATAGTCTTTCAAATACATCACAGTATCATCAGCACAGTATCTTCCACACATTGCATCTGGCCCATTAGCTTTGTTCACTTTGATCCCTTTCAAATGTTGAGCTATAGACTGGGTTGAAACTGGCAGTGGCTGCCCAGGCGGGAGTTTCTCTCATAGATCCCTAAGTTGGAAAGAAAAAACACCCACACTCCAAAAGAAAGAAAAAGAAAACCTTGTATCTTGCATTTAAGACCAAACACTGTTGTTTTTTCCTAAACCTAACTTCAGTGGTTTTATTGCCTGAACCTAAGCAAGTGTTTTTGTTTACTTGACAACATTAATTACGTGTTTACTGCGACCGAAAAGAGTGACGCAGAGGGGTCTGACAAAGTGTCATTATAAGATGAGTTGGGATGAGAATGCGTTGCATTATTAGCCGGTCAGAACAACTGACGAAAGTCTGCGTAGGATGAGTAGGAGCGGAGGTTGTATGGGTCAAATAAACACAGGACATTCACCTAGGAAACTGGTGTTTGTGTCCGTGTGAAAGTAAATGTTCTTTCTTTGAAAAGTACTTTCGTTGCGTACGTAAACCTAAAAACATAAGTTAACCTATATTATTGAAAGTTTCTTTTTTTTCTTAAAGATCATGTAACAAGCAGAAACTTTACATAGTGTCCCTGAGTCCAAAACGGACACTAGAGGGGTACCTAGAGCGTCACAATGTGAAGCATAGGACCACTGACCAAGCGGCAGTAATTGACGAGTTGGGAGTGAGAATGTGTTGACTAATCAGCTAGAGAAAATAGTCGTGTTTTCAGGTCATTTCTGAATGTTGACACTGTCGTGACAGATCTCATGTCAGTTTGTTCTTGAGTAAATACTTTCAAACATAACATAAAAACAAGTACAATTCATGACATTCAGATGAAATAAATATGTTTCAATGTGTAGGCACAGAGGTTAACAATTAATATAATCCCATTTGTCACAGACACAAGCTCGCAGCCACACTGACACACACTTTTCTTTATCTCTCCCCACACATGCCATTTTAAACCATGCAACCAGGCAAACACGCCTTTCCTTGGTGACATTAGTATTCATGGGTCTGTATTTTCCTCACAGCCTTTTAAAAAAATATATAGAATTAGAAATGGCTTGCTTATTAACCTCCAAACACTGTCCATAAAATGTTCTGCAATGAGTGCAAATATTATGTAATGTAGACATGAATTATGTGAATTAATTCTCCACCACCAACTAGATTATGTGATAACAACAGATGCTCAGTTTTCACCTGTCCACCATTGTGTCATTCTCCAAATTTAGCTAATAATTAAGTTAGGAGAACACATGTGACAACTTGACAAATTTAACTGAATGATTATCTTGGCCAGCTATGATCTTGGTATATCATATTGTGTCAGTAATTCCAAAGATGTGAAGATCTGGAGAATGTCACACTGTACGTCCTACAGACTTTGACACAATACATTCATTTCCCTTCTCAAACAAGTCCACATTGCGTCAGTTGTCAACAGTGTTGGATAATGTTACTTATAAAAGTAACTTGTTACATTACAACATTACTACTATTAAACTTGTTACGTTACAGCATTTCCTACTGAGAAAAGTAACTCATTAAATGTACTTTTGTGTTACCAAAAATGAAAACTCTTTTGAGATTCCTTGCGCATGTTTGTCCAGAGGGCGTAGCCTACTGTACGCCTACCTTTTGAATGTATTGACTCTACCCCTTATTGCATAGCCTCGTTTACGATATCTGTTGATCTGCAGGCAGGAATGACAGACGCAATATCCCCTTTATAGCTCTTTATTATATTGAGGTAGCAAACAGTTTTTTTCTGTGAGGCACCGTTCCCTCCACGTCATAAGGATTTTATTAATAATCTTACGGTAAGATAGAAACTCTACAGTTGATATTGGTAGCTTCTTTTCCACCCGAAAGCTGTTTCGGAGCTGGAGCACTGGCATCGTTCTCGTCCTCGATGCGCCTCGCCACCCACCAGTGTTGTGGAGCTGGCTTTCGCCGGTCTCTGTGGCAAAAGTCCAGTGTTTTTTGACCCACTCATCCACCCCAACCTCCTCCCTACGCTGCATTTGTCGCTCTCACAATTATGCGGATTACATATGACTTGATTTTGTGGGATATATATGTTTACATTATTACAGTGCATTACTTTTTGTAGGTATAGCTACTAATGGTGTATAAGAAGAGCCAGCTTACTGTTCATGATATGGCAACACCTGCTGACTCATTAGCAGCTCCTGCACAGTTCTGTGTTCGCCCTGCATTGTAGAAAGGAGGGGGTCTAGTTAGCATTAGCTGTCTTTCTTTCATGGCCACCATATTTCAGTATTAAACTTCTTACTTCTACTTTTGTATCTGTAACAGACCTCCGTTGTAGTGGGAAATGTTTTCTTAGTTCTCTCCCTTGCATTTCAGACAAGTATTTGTTTATTTAACATAGATGCGGCTCCTGACACGGTGTTGTTTACAAGTCTTTTCCCTGACAAACCCAAAGGGGAAAGACCAGGCGACTTTTGTTTTCCTGCTATGCACCCGACAGCTGTTCTGCCAGCAAACCTTTTAATATTTGCTGCTTGCATGCTGGAGGTCTCAGGGGCCGTCACACTGCAGCAGGTGCCAGAAGCCCATAAAAAGAAGAAACACACACACATACACACACACACACCAACTCTATCACGCACTTTTAACAATTCCAGCAAACACACTCACACAGAAAACACACAAATGTGCAAAGACACAAGCTCATGCTCTGTGATCCCCGCACTGTTGTTCTGTTCCAGGCGCTTTAATTGGGGATTTGAGCCAGGCTCTTGTCTTTCTCACTGTGACAAGCTAAAAATAGCTCCTTGACAAGTGTCAGAAAACCCAGCCGGGCTCAGACTGTACATTCTCTGTCAGATGGGCTGCTTGGGGATTCATGCTCAGGGCTTCCAAACTCAGAAGCAAACAAAGACTGTCACCCTGCGGCCCATGTGAGGTCATGTTCCTGTTTCATGCACCTGTTGCAAAGGAAGTTTTCACCTAGAATCATGCACACTGTCTGTCACAGGTTTTTACATTTTGCTGCCGGTCCCCAAGTAACAGAGACTGAGTGTTGAGGAATGGCAGATAAGGTAACACTTAAAAGAGCTGAGCTCAGAGAGAG
The DNA here is from genome assembly GCA_916700685.1 of Adelosebastes latens. Taxonomy (NCBI): domain Eukaryota; kingdom Metazoa; phylum Chordata; class Actinopteri; order Perciformes; family Sebastidae; genus Adelosebastes; species Adelosebastes latens. The sequence continues at coordinate 122,683 of CAKAKR010058847.1, forward strand.
AAGGAGAGAGAGAGAGCTCCTTCTCAAAGCTAATGAAGCCATAATGCAGGCAAGAAGAAGAGTTCAAGTCATCTGAGAATCATTGCCTCTTCTTTGCTCCTGGCCTTGTTACAGCAAGATGACGACACTGTTCACTCTGTTGATTATGATCCTGAGCAGAAGCAAAGAATGTATTTTGCTAAGAAGTGAAAGCCAATTGTTCGTTCCATTGTAACATCAGCGCCCAGCAGCAGAGCTACGCTTCCGCCATTTTGGACTGAAGTAGAGTAAAACATATACACCTACAAAGTACCATACAAAAGTAAAACAAAATTGTTTCTATTCTATCGTCATAATTTTAATGTCTCTACACAAATGGCCTGAGTTGAACAGTTGAAATATTATAAACATGCATACTATTATAACTATTTACTTAGCCTACTTACTTATTTATTGATTAAATTTTTCACCTGGTCGCTTCCCAGAGGAGCAAAAAGTGAGCGATGAACATAAATGGAAGTTTGAAAAATCAAGCACACAGATTTTGAGATCAATCTGAATCTTTTTGTCAAGGACCTCCAAAATCGAGTCCAATAGACCACAGACCATGGATGTATAAGAGGTTGTGTCCTGTGCTTTTGCACTGCGTGTTAATAAATAGCCTACAACTACATTAAATTCTGTTTATGTCATGCTACCTGCACTACTAGCTACTGGCCGATAGCAGGTTGTTTAGGAACAGACGGTACAGGCTTACAGCATACAGCCCATGGGTGTACTATAAGATAATAAAAGTGATGAATTACAACCAATATATCCATTATTACAGCCGCATACAGCTAGCAGGAAGCTGGCAGAACCAGATATGTCATATGAGCGTGCAGGGCAGTGGAGTCCTGTGGGTCTGATGCACGTTCATTATGCCGAGGAAAATAACTCTGGATTCGGCTATTAGTGAATATTACAACTTTCAGGACATAATGATTTAAATGAGGGCTATTTAAGTGTTTGTACTGGCAAGTTGATTAACCTAAAAAAAAAAATGATCCTCTGATTTACAGATGTCTAATTGGTGTTTTCAGTACAGAATTGCGACAGCGCTATCGCAGCGGCATCTAGCAGCAAGTTTCGTCTCTTTACTTCTATACTCTTTGGCACAAATGCTCACGTTAGCAGTTTGGTGAATGACAGAAACATGTTCCATCAGCGTTAAGCTGCTGAAAGGAGCATTTCTGGTGAGCACCATAATGCACAAACAAACACCACACATTTTTATAGAAACACTTTGGTAGTCATCCTCCACAGCAAAAAACATTAATGACTTGATTCCCAATAAAATCATTTTTTGGATTGTTTTTTAATTTCATTAGTAGTGTGAGTAATACAATCCTTTCATAATCTCAACCATCGAGGGAACATAAAGCAACTGTGCAGAGCCAAGTGATGACTAAATGGGCAGCTGTGTGCAGTCGATGAAGAAAGACCTAATTTTAACACGGGGTGGCAACTGTCCACAGATTGATGTAAGGCGATAAGGGCCCGAGCGTAGATACTTGATGAGTATTGTCTGATGACGGAGGAGAGAAGGCAAACGGAGCCCAGCCAGGGAAGTTGAATTATTTCAAAGAATTAAGTGATAGTGGGAGTTCACCCAAAAGACGGCTGGACTCTGCCAAAGGATTGTCTGCAGAGAGGATACATCCGATTGGCTTCGATATTGTTTGCATTTTGGCATCATCAGGGTTTATTAGGTAAGAGTTGGCTACGGCTTGGCTTGAGGAGAGTGGATGTTTTTGAGTTATGCAAAAAGGTTAGACTATGTAAGCAAATCCAAGAAACAACCAGATGGACAGACTTCCCTCAGTAATCAAACAACAATATTATTAAACTGAAGTAAAGAGAAATGATTAATGGATTACTGAGAAATTTCTGCAAGATGTAGAGAAAAGCAGGAAGTTGAGTTTGATTACGAAAGCTACGATGTTACAGTAATTTCATAATATATGGCTGAAAATTTACATAACAAACAATGTTACAGATGTTACAGATGGCCGACCAAACAACAGTATTAATAAACTGATGTAAACAACATACTTCTAAGAAATGACGAGCAGAAGGGGGAACAAAAGCAGGAACGAGTGTGACTACTACTAATAACTAAAATGTTACAGTAATTGTGTAATTTCATAGCTGGAAATGATAATAAAAAAATCCTCAAACCAACGTAATGACAAACAATGTCACAACAGTCACTATGTTTTACAGGTTGTGCAAACCAACACACAGCTGTCATATAATCATGCAAACTATAAAGTTATTTGACTCATGACTGATTATCATGACAATTCAATGTATTTTTCAAGTCTCCAATTCAAAGAAATCATCTACATACAATTATTAGTCATTATGGAAGATAAATACAATTTTATGGCAATAAGTGGTAATTAAGCAGGCTGTTTCATCCTTTGTTCGTACGTATACCTACGAAAAGTAATGCACTGTAATTCGTAAATAACCCCACCTAGTATAAAGGGCAACAAAGTTTGGAAAAAGAGAGGAGGCATGGGAGAAACACCGGACATTCACCAAGGAGACTGATTGACTGATCACGCTGTTTGTTCCCCGTGTGAAAACAAAAGCAAAACCTAACTTATGTACTTAACTAACGCCACCTACGTAGGTTACGTAACAAACATACTTATTTTACGTAACAAACATACTTATTTTAACCCAAACCAAGATCTTTCCTAAACCTAACCAAGTAGTTTTGTTGCCTAAACTTAACCAAGTAGTTCTAACGTACTTATTTTACGTAACGAACATACTTGTTTTAACCAAAATGCAGGGGCTTGCGCAAACGCGCTAATCGCTTGCTTGCTCAGGAAAGTGAGAAATAACTTTTCATAAGATATCATACGAACCGCTGTATGAGGATACGTCAAATTAAAGGCCATCTTGCTACATTTTTCACCAAAAGTTATTCTGGACTTATTTCCAGCCTGTAATTTACAGGATTATTTGAAATTTAGGAGCATGACTCAAAGTTGGAAACGGAACAAAGACTCTGAATAGAGTGGTGCAGGGATGACGTATTTGTGTAGGTCCAACCAGGAAGTTAGCATCGCCCTGGTTCCCTCGACAAAAAGCCAATGGGATTTTTCAATTGGGTTTTGGATTACTGCAGAAAATAAGCTCTGTGGCAAACAAACATTTATAATACTGACACGTTTTGTTCAGCAAGATAATCTCCACAAATAAACTCCACTGTTATGATTTTCGAAGTGGAAATGCAGTCGCCAGAAGTAAAAAGCTAACGTTAGGCTATAAACAAACTTCAACACGGTCACATGAGCACGAGTATACACAACCAGGCTGTAAAGGCGGACAAGTCGGCGTGATAACGTTTAGTAGTCTCATTTAGCCACTTGTTAGCATCATTTAATGAATCAGTTGTGTTTTATATTCCTGAAGGTGTTTTGAGCTCTCTGTGCTCTTTAAGTGACTGTTGTCGGCTCTAATTTGAAAGTACATCATTAATAGAAACAACCAGTGGCTGTGCGTAATAGAAAATAGTTAGCCTAATTAACACTGTAACAGGACACTCATGTGACTACACTCCACGCAGGGTGACAAATAGATGTCGAAATTACAAATGCATCTATTCCCTCACTTTCTAATTTGACCGACGGGGTCAGTCCTGCCCGTGACTCGCGGTCACGACCTTTGGCTGTACTGTAGCTTTATGATGTGTGCAGAGACGCAGAGGAGGAGCGATCCTGAGCCCTGATTGGCTGGAAGGACTGAGCAACTGACATCCCACCCGCCTGAGATATCACACACCTGCCAGTCTCTGTCTCTCACAAGTTGGCTCAGGGGGGGATCAACACATTTAAAATACTAAGGTGACTGCTGTGGGCTGAAAGCTAATATTTGATGCCAACAGTGGTGGATGAAGTATACCTGAAAGCCACACTTGAGTAAAAGTACAGATATCTAACCTGAAAATGACTTTAGTAGAAGTTAAAGTCACCTATTAGAATATTACTTGAGTTAAAGTCTTAAAGTGTCTGATATTTACTGTACTTAAGTATCAAAAGTCATTTTCTGATATTAAATGCACTTAAGTATTGAATGTAAAAGTACAAGTAAATGCTGTTAATAAAAAAGCAAGCAAGTCAGAATTTTGAGATTTATGAAGTTTATTCATTTAGAAGTTTTTCCTTCCCTCGTAGTCGCAAGTTGCATGTAGCATGTAGCATGATCTGACATGCAGCCTGCCTGGACCTTCAACTTAACTACGGCTTTGAGAGCATTTTGTTCGCACTTACCCATCACGTGATTGATCGACCACTGATTCGCCAAACCTGCTTGCTTGCAATAACGAGTAATGACGATGCTTAGAGGAAATGTATCGGAGTAAAATTTTTATTTAGGAAATGTATTGGAGTAAAAGTGAAAGTTAACAGAAATATAATAACTCAAGTAAAGTACAGATACTCTCAAAAAGTACTTAAGTACTGTTACTGTACACCACTGGATGCCAATAATCAATTTCTTTATATTTGAATGTTTGCATCCAAGAAAGAGAGAGGTTGAGAGAGTGTCTGAAAGAGCAATACAACCATCATGGCACAAAAAAACTCACATAAGAGCCCAAAAAAATATTTATTTTTAAATAAATCACATAGGTCTTTAAGGCACTACAACTTTATCATGCTGGAAAAACTCAATTTAATGGTACTACATTAGGCCTTTAAATTAAGAATTGTTTTACTAACAAATTAATAAATTAAAGTTAAAATGCAATATAGGGTTTTTACAGATTGCTTTATTACAGCTGTGGCCAAGAAAACCCTCCCTCTGATCAATCGTAACCGGCTGAAGTTTAATAAAAATCCAGTATCGGTGTCTGGTGTGTCTGCACTCTGATATATCGGTCTAACAGGAGACCTGGGAGTCCTGGGAGTCTAAGAGCACAAGTGTGAGGTTGTGAGTCAGCGCAGCCAGCCAGCCGGTATAAGAACTGTTTGCATGGAGAGCAGGGATGAGATAAAGACTGTACAGCTCTGGGACTGTCGACAACTCTGCCACTCGGTGCAGGAGAGGCTGCAGCGAGGGCGAGTCCACACTCTGGGAACTGTCTGATGCTGCAGGTTAGACTCAGTGTGGCATTTTGGATTGTCTTTTAGCTGTATTTTTAAAGTATGATTTATGATATCTCTGCTTGTTATGAAACAGCTTTGCTCTATTTGTGTGCAGTTTATGTGTTTGGCTTTGAATTCTCTGTGCAGTTGTAGGACATTATATTTGCTGTGTAAAGAATTAGAGTAGATATTTAAAGGTTAGTTACCTTTGTTGCGCGTACTGTAGCAGGTCTCAGCGGTGGTAGTTGTTGGATAAGGAAATACATAATTTACATCAAATACTTTCCCAGCACCTGTTTATTCAACTAGAAAGGCCAGACACTGGCAGAATAATGTAATTATGTAATATTTCACCGTGCAGCGTTTCACATTAGTGGGGCTCTTTCTGGACTTCTTTCCTCAAATGTGCAGGCTGATTTTATTCTTTACTCAGTGTTATCATCAGTAACATTATTGTTTATTTTAAAATGTCTGTTTAATCTGTATCATGACGTTCATGATTTAAGATTTTATCTAGATGTGAACAAATTTTTATACTTGAGATGTACAAGTATTGCCTCCTTTTGGCAACTCTATAGTTTCCATGTCTTCTAAACTGAATTATGATTTTATTAAATCATCATTTATCACACCCATTGTATTATTTAAGTGTACTCTCCTAACTTCAGATGAGTGATTTCATAACTCTAACTGTAATTCAGAATATGCTTTTCATTCACGTCAGTAATAAGAGCAGATTAGGCATAATTTTGTGAAATGCTGGACATTAGTTTCTGACTTTGAACCAAAGTTCTAAAAAAAAAATAATGTTAGTGTTAGTGGAAACTGATTATATGGATCAAGAAATTTGGGACAAAATTATTCCCATACAAATTAAATTAAATTAATTATTTATTAATTTAAATAATTCCCTTATGAAGTAGTCAGCTTGCAGTGTTCATTTGGGGTCCTTTCATGCATGACAAAATATGGGAAAAATGTTAAAACTACAATAATTCTATTTTACTTTACTCCCATGATATTTTGCCTCGTGGTAACCGGCCTGCTTCCGGCTGGCTACCTGAGGCTGGTACTGCTTGCACATTGAAATCATGAAAGTAATTTTCTCTCAGTGGAAAACGTCTCCTCGAAGCTCATGACAAACTGCCAAAAGCGAGCCAACAAGATGCAGCAGTGAAACTTGTGTGTTCCTCAGGCTACCTTGTCTACTCAAACATCGAGAATCATGGCTACTAATGATGGAGACAGAAAACCGATGCGCACTGGGAAAGCCCGTGTGGTTGATGCTGCCCTTGAAACAGCTGAAGCCGCGTTTGAAATAACTGGACTGTACTTTGAAACAGTCAATAAAATTCAGTATATTGCAAAGCTGTCCGTTTCTTTAGGTCTACGTTATATGTGTATGTAATAAATATATAAATTACAATTAGATAGTAATCTGCATGAGCAATAAAGAAAAACAAAAAAATGGTTATAATAACCATACCACTTATAGTGATCAATTTGACAGATGAAACTCATGAAACCTTTATAGATTTGGTTGGACATAAGGAGTGTTTCTCTATACAGTCATTATTCTAAAACACTATATACTGTACAAAAATACAAATAATGATGAAATAATTAAAGAACAAGTAATAAGTTATGACTTACATTAAATTACAAGTGGGGTCAAGTAATCAGCCCAAAATAAATAAAAAATCTCTCAAAGGGTCTTTGCCATCTTTACAGCATACTATACCCATAGACTTTTAATTCAGACAAGAAAACTCCACAAACCAAGCAACCGAGTAGGGATCTCTCTTCCAGGACAAACAAACAAACATGCAATAGGTCTTGTATATAAATGGTAGACAGGTTACAATATTTACCCTGATTTGTCTACACGTTTGTGACACTCTTAACTGTTTTTAAATGCTGTATTTGATTATTTGATATACAAACTCATTTTATTCTGAAAATCTATATCACCCTGTTGCTGGCTCTAGCTCCAGTTGGTGTGACTAAATCCAGATGCCTAGCCCAGGGGGCAAAGCTCTCATCCCACTGAGGCCTCATCTGCACAGAAGCATCAGCAGTGTCGCGCATTAGGCTGGGTGAACTAATACTTTTTTATTTTATTTTTTAGGGCAGATCATATGTGGACACTTCCACCATGGGTGTTAAGTACTCTTAATTTTACTTTACCCGTCTTTGGGAGGATAAAATGTCCAGAGTAAAAAGTGAGACATATGCTTTGATAATAAGTTAAATAGGGATTTTGTTTACAGAGATGTAGGCCACTCTTATCAGCTGCAACATCTGCTTCACACTGGACACGCTGTCATATCCAGTGACAAGTAGAAAAACGTACCGAGGAACACCAGAAATTAATTATGGGACATTGTCAGCAGTGGAAATGCTGTCACCATGTTATTGTCCTGGTCTTCATCATACAAATGGGGACTTTATGGGTGGAGGAGTTATATATGGCATCGATTGCTATAAACTGGACTCCACAAACAGCAAGCTCAAAACGCAATAAACAATTTGTGTTTGTCTTTCCTTCACTTAAGATCCACATTGGTAATCCAGTCACTCTTTTTCATGTGACCAGCTGGCACAAAATTAATCATTTAAAACCAGGGCGGGACCGCCTGCTCAGAAAGTTGTTTTTGTAGCTGTTTTTTTAATTCATCTGGTTTGTCCTGTTTCTATGGCTGCTGAGAAGTGTCGAACAAATGCAAAAGTCACAACACAAACAATCGCCGGTGAATGATTCTGCACAGGCCTGGCTCAATTTCGAAAAAGGCTGATAATAATCCGCTGGCAATAATAGTCGGCCAGTTTCATTGTCAACATCCGTTGTTGCTCTCTTCCGACTTTTGCGTTTGTGTTGTGGCTTTTGCATTTGTTCGACACTTCTCGGCAACCATTAGTTTTCCATTAGCAGGACACATACAAGTTTGAGCACCAAGCTGATGAGATGGAGACTTTCTTATTTCCGTTATTTTACAGTTTTCTTATTTCTATTCTACCAGAAGCTGAAGCATATGGTCAGAACGCTACACCAATAGACTGTGGTGGGGGTAGATGCATTTAAACTAAAGGAGAACAATTGTTTTTATCCACCCTTGGAACTAAGTATTTATGGATGTTGTTTTGTGTTTGGACATTAAGTTAAACCTTAGAGCCTTAAAAACATTGCTTCTTTCATTTTGTGAAGACATGTTTTTTCTCTCTGTTCTCTCCAGGCCACTCTAAAGGGCATGTTATTGACAGAACCACATCACTACAGAGGACTTAACTCAAGTCTGATTCCAACTTGACTGCCACTGGTTATGAGAATCTGCACTCCGAGACTGAAACGGTATGTCTTGACGCAAGTTTAAACTAAATGAGGAAAATAAGTGATACAAACATACAGTATCTTCCATGGGTTTTAACACTGTATTTCTTTTACAAAGCAACATTAACATTTCTGCATTAACTGCCAAAAACATCA
>CAKAKR010058848.1:0-16129 GCA_916700685.1 Adelosebastes latens
TATTGTTTTTATAATTTTTGTATACCTTTACCTCTCCTGTGTTTCACTCTGTTTGCTGATGTTGCTGCTTTGACACCTGAATTTCCCTCCGGGGATTAATAAAGGTTCATCTTATCTAATCTTATCTTATCTTATCTTATACCCCTCCTATCTTCCACTGATGTCTGGGGGGTCAGAAGTGGTGGATCAACATGGCCCACCAGGCAACCCCTAGTTCCCAGAAGGCCCTGATGATGGAGCTGAAGTCTCTGCAGGAGCAGCCGGTGGAGGGCTTCCGCATCACTCTGGTGGAGGAGTCTGACCTTTACAACTGGGAAGTGGCCATCTTCGGGCCCCCGAACACCCTGTATGAGGGAGGCTACTTCAAGGTGGGGACAAAAAAAACTTTCCAACACCAAAATAAGGGGCAGAATGATGAATTCAGACTGCAAAACGCGTATATGAGACACATTCATCTATAATCAGTAGCAGAAGATTATATGTATTCTAGAGCTGAATCTGACGATACATATCGTGATACAGGGGTTACGATTCAATATATTGTGATACTGTAAGCAAGGGGGTATATTGCGCTTTTTAAATCTAATTTTAGGAAAAATTGTCATAGTATAAAGAACAAAACACCATATTCATAAAGTTTCCTAAGTTTACTTTTTTTAATGCAATAATGGTGCCTTCAAATGAAACTCGTGAGCTCGTGTTTACAACATGGGAAGTTGTGTACACAATATGCTTGGCGTTCAAGTGGTTATAAGTCGTGAAGAACACCCTGTATGAGGGAGGCTACTTCAAGGTGGGGACAAAACAACTTTCTAACACCAAAAAGGGCAGGAATTTCAGACTGGTCAAAACACGGCACCATGCTTAAATAATGAGACACATTCATCTATAGTCAGTAGCAGAAGATTATATGTATTCTAGAGCTAAATCTGGCAATACGATACGTATCATGACACAGGGGTTACGATTCAATATATTGCGATACTGTAAGCAAGGCGGTATATTGCGCTTTTTAAATCTAATTTTAGGAAAAACTCATAGTATAAAGAACAAAACACCATATGCATAACGTTTCCTGAGTGTACTTTTTTATGCAATAATGGTGCCTTCAAATGAAACTCGTGAGCTCGTGTTTACAACATGTGAAGTCGTATACAAGTGGTTAAGTCGCGAGAACACCACTGCGAAGCAACGGCAATATTAACGTAACTGTTGGCATCTAGAAGCCACAGAGGCTAACAATTTAGCAAGCTAGCAAGTGGGTAACATAATGCAGGAAATGCAAAGGCATAATGGAAAAGGAAAAAGATGAGGTCGTTGGGAATATCAACATTTTCCTCAGACATATAAAATTACGAATAAAAACAATACGCCTCTAAAATGACAATATATTCACTTATTATGTACTGAAAAAGGAACTTCCATGGCCTCCACCATTTCTGACGACGTCGACAAACACGTCACAAGTCGTGAACTCTGAGCTGTCAGAAACTTTCCACTTACAAGGTTGTGAATACCACAAGAGGGGGGCGTTCATATGGACTCTTCTTGTGAACACGGTAAACACGACCCCATTTGAAGGCACCATAAGCACAATCCCTGTAACATCCAGCATCATAGCACTACTTTTTGTGCAATCTGTCTGCCACAAATAATTGCATGTAAGCTATTAATTAAGAATCAATATGGTGTTTTTGTGAATCTATACAGTATCACAAAACATAATATCCCGATACTCAAGTGTATCGATATGTTGTTACACCCTTAATGTATACAGTGCAACTGTACTCAAGAACAAGTTTTTTTCCTAAAAGTAGGATATATAAGAGCTTGCTGCAACTTGGAAAACAGCCAGGTAGTAGTGACAGTGACTCTGTTTGAACCCAAAGTGTCAGACCAAGAAGAGAAGAAGAATTCAGTTTTGAAGCCCTTTCAGGACGCCATTTATATTTCTTTAAGTTTTAGTCTTCCTCCCCTCTCCCTCGTTTTTTCCTTGTCAGGCCCATGGTTGTGCTTCAGGTGGCTATTTTTAGCCGTGAGACCGATATAAATGGCACGTCAGCGCACAGAAAGAGTAAAAGAGAAGGGCACGACGGGACTCATCTTCCTATCTTTCATGTTACTCATTCAGGGAAACATCTAGAAAGTGCGGTGCAGCGATAGCCCGCATTCAAGTTGAGGCAATGCAGATGTAATCTTCCAGGAATGCCAAAATAGCACAGAGGAGCAAAAACGTGTTGCTGCCATCGTTTACGTTACGCTTTGCGTTTACAATGACCTCTTTGTGTTATCTACTGACAAGTCACATCAATTTTATTTATACAACCTTAAGTCACGTGCGTTACTACAGTCTGTGCAACATATCATATTACAGTCTCTATCATGAGACCCTGAGGTCAGATAGGGAAAAACTTCACACACAAAAAACACAGAGGAGGGATCCCTCTTTCAGGACAGACGGATGTGCAAAAGATGCCATAGCTGGAGTTTACAATTTACCTGTAAGTCTTTAAAAGAGACGTAACATATAACATAGAGTCTGCAGACACTTTCAAACACAGGACCTTCTTGCTTTGAGGCTAAAAGTGCCACTGTGACACCCACATAACTACATTAATAGATATAATTCTACTTATTGAGTCTAGTATATTACAGGAAGGATTGACTTGACTGTTATAGTTTGGTGGAGGTGTAGTTGATGAAATATTGCTGACTAGTGTAACTATATAACTGTGTTTCTGCTGCTGAACCCCTCATGGAAACTCGCGTGTCATGACCTCTGTGTTTTTAATGCACCGTGGCTGCACTAGTGTAGTGACTAGTTGTGAGGTAATGATCGTCCTATCTGAGTGGCAGCAGCTCAGTGAGAGCTGGGGTGGTGTTACACACACACCCAAGCATACACGCCTTTCACCTAGATCATTGCGCAATACTATTACAGTGTAGAAAGAAAACGCAGAACCAGAAGCACCAACTGTTGTGTCAACCTGACGCCGAGCTCTGTTGAAATTCATTTGAAATTAAATGACGACTGCTTTTCACAATGTGATTGTGGGCACGGCTGAGAGTATGATAGTTTCACTGAATGAGTGAGTAATTGCACATGAATGAAAGGGCACAGGACGCTGGTTGCGGTTGAACACTTGTTGTTGTTCAACTTGTAAAGCTAGAAAAGAGAGAACTTATTTTTAATGCGACATTACAGTTTGACTTGGACAGCGAACAGAATCCAGTTGGTCATATCACTGTTTAGATCCAGCGTAAAGCAGCTGTTCTTAACGTTTCTGGTTCCTGATTCACCTGACACCTGCAAAACTGTTGCTGTTTCATGTTTCACTTCATTTTTGTTCAAGGAAGCATGAAGGAAGAACTTAATTTGTCTCACTAGATAAAGGATGTCTTGCAAGGATTACAAATGTATATGTATTTTGTTTATTTGGGTATATAAAGCATTTTTTTTTTCACATTCCACATATCAGTGTGCTACACCAACCTCCAAAACATCAGCTCACACCTCCCTGGGGTCTCCTCACCCTCAAGCTGAGACCCACCGGCTCAAAGGACTTCAACTTAGCATAACGGAAGTCAAGTCTGTAAAACACATGTTGACTGTCAACCTCTGATTTTTTTTCCTCCTAGGCTCACATCAAGTTCCCAGTTGACTACCCGTACTCCCCGCCAACCTTCCGCTTCCTCACCAAGATGTGGCACCCCAACATCTACGAGGTAAACACAATAGTTGTAGCCATTATCATGCCAATTTAGCATTTATATAGTTTATATTAAAATGGAGCCATTTAGAGGCTAAATGTGGACACCTTCATGTCTCCATGACAGATATTATATAGTGCATTTTGTTCCCTTTCCAGAACGGAGACGTGTGCATCTCCATCCTGCACCCTCCTGTCGATGACCCTCAGAGCGGCGAGCTGCCCTCTGAGAGGTGGAACCCCACTCAGAACGTCAGGTAATCTCTCTGCTTCTGTCTGCACTCTAAGCCGTTCTACAACACAGACATGCTGTCTTTTTATAACTTTTGAATACAATGTGGACTTTCATTTGAGTACAATAGACTTCATTTAAAACAAATTGTGCTCTGTAATGGTGCACTGACTGCACCTCTTATGAAACTGGAGTTCTCGAATATAGGATACAAGATAAGTTAGGGGCGTCCTGATGGATAGCCAAACGGTTAAAGGGACAGTGTGTAGGGTTTGGTGGCATCGAGTGGTGTGGTTGCAGATTGTAAAACAACTGAGTACCCCTCCGCTCACTCCTCTCTTTCCAAGAGGGCAGTAACGTGAGCCTCCGAGTGCAAAACGGCGTAACATCTGACTTTCGAAAGTCACACGGTGGCTGGCGGTACCACGGTTTTGCACTCTGCGGCTCACGTTACCGCAGTTTCACAAGCGTGTCGGAGAACTACGGTGGCCCTCAGGTAACGTAAAAACGTGAAAGGCTCTCTCTAGAACCAGAGTTTGGTTTGTCCGTTCTGGGCTACTGTAGAAACATGGCGGACTCCGTGAAGAGGACCCACTCCCTGTGTAGATATGAAGGGCTCATTCTAAGCTAACGAAAACACAACGATTCTTAATTTCAGGTGATTATACACTAATGAAAACATAGTTATGAATATTATATTCCATTTATGCTAATAGATCCCTCGAAATGTTACACACTGCTTCCTTCAAGGCACATAACTGCACCGTCCCCTGTTCGATTCTGGCTAGATACCTCTGTTGCATGTCATACACCTCTCTCTCGCTTTCCCACGTTTCCTGTCAGCCTCCATCCTGTCTGCTATCTGATAAAGGCAAAAATGCAAAGAAAAAGAAAAAGAAATGTAAGGGTAGCCATGCCCGTCTACAAAAAAGAACAAAGAAAAGTAAAAGAAAAACAGGATGTGATACATGTGATACACATACAGCATACATCAAGAACGGTGTAAATTAACAATTCACTTTTAGCATTCCTTTGTTCTGTTCAACATCTTAAGAAGAAGACACTGCTGCAGGGTAATAAAGGGTGAATATCTTTTCAATTTAACATGTCAGCAAGACTCGGTTTGTCGAGGACTAGAGGTGAAGTGCTGAGTCTGTATTTGAGAACTTGAGCAGATCATGTGCAGCATGTAATTGAGCAGGTTCAGATGAAGTTTAACTAGTTTCAATAAGCCCGTTAATGGAGCTTTTCTTTCATACGACGACAGGTTCTGATATATTGTCCTCATTTTCTGTCTGTCTGTGTGTTTGTGTGCTGTTCTGTCACGATCATCAGGACTATCCTGCTTAGTGTGATCTCTCTGCTCAATGAGCCCAACACCTTCTCCCCGGCTAATGTGGATGCGTCTGTCATGTTTCGCAAATGGAGGGACAGCAAAGGCAAGGACAAGGAGTATGCAGAGATTATCAGGTAACTCACAACGTTGAGCGTCTCACCCTTGTACAGATCAAATTTGCTCACGGAGAATCATCCAGTCAGTCCACGTAGAAAATAACACCGACTTTGATTTCATTGAACAGGAAGCAGGTGATGTCAACAGCGGCGGAGGCCGAGCGCGACGGCGTCAAGGTGCCGACCACGTTGGCGGAGTACTGCGTCCAGACCAGGGTTCCCTCCCAGGACAGCAGTTCAGACCTCCTCTACGACGACCTCTACGACGACGACATGGAGGAGGAGGACGAGGAGGAGGACGAGAGCGAGATGGAGTCCGTCGGCGAAGCTGGGGGGATGAGCCCCACGGAGGACGGCGGGACGTCCACCAGACGTTACGACAACCAGGACGACTCTGGCAACGAAGACTCATGATGATCTGGATGATAACTCCCCCGCCCCCCCCCCCCCTAACCCACCCTCCTTCTTTTATGTGTTTCGTTACGATTTTCAGTGTGTGTGTGTGTGTGTGTGTGTGTGTGTTTGTTTGCACATACAGTGGGGTCAAAAGTCAACTGCCAAACACAATTCATCATTTATTAAACTAATAGAAACGATCGGTCAAATAAGAGTTAAATGCTACTACATATGTTTTCAGAAAAAGATTTGTTGGTGCAGTTTTCACTGAAAGTCAGAATTTGGTGTTTCCACCGTTTGCCTTAATTACAGCTTCTTGCACTCCGTCTGGCATCAGATGTTTTTGCAGAGTTTGAAATTATTCCAGCACTGTTTGAGAGCACCCCCCCCGCCCCCTCCCAAGTGTTTCTGATGTTACGTTATAATATTTCACTTTTTTTAAATGTTGCCGTTGAGGATGCAGAAATGGTGGCATGCCTCTGCAGAATAGAGTCAGGTCAGCGTGTGATTAATTATGTGCAAGTTACTGAATCCAGATGAGGCGAAACATCACCGTGTTTAACTCTGGTTTTTATGTCCCGTTGCGTTACTCTTTCATGCAACAAACTCCTTGCGTTCTGTACTGTAAGTTGTTAGTTGCAACCATGAATTTCTTTTCTTCATTGTCAACAGTGAAATTTCCGTATCGTTCAATCTACAGTTTTGTCAGCTGGAGTAGGACTTTTTTGTTGGCTTTGCATCTTGGTTGCAGATGCATAAAGACGTTTTGCTTCAAACCATAGTGCCATCTCTAGTTCTGTCTTGTCCTTGTTTTGGATGAGAATAACTCGGTTTTGTGAGAGTCTTTCCAGCCTTTTAATCATAGTCCTTTTTATCATGATCAGGCATCAACAACAGTAACCGTTTATTAGTTATTAAAACACCATAAAAATTAACATTGTGTAGGAGCATACATGATGAGACAAACATTTTCGAATCGTCCTATCACATATACCAGTATTTTAATTACTTACAAGCATTTCCCAAAGATAAAAGGTCACACGTGTCCGTTCTAAATAACCTCCTGCAAAGTAAACACATTAGTTTTTGATAAATGATGAAAACAAACTGTCCTTGTGGTGGTCTCTTGCACCCCGCTGTAGCTGGCCAGCTCTCCGTCTGGCTAGTCCACGTCAGATTGTCTGGTTTTGTGTTAAAAGATTGTCTCTCTATCCACCGTGTCTTTACTCGTTGCTGTTTTTGATGTTCTTCTTTTGGTTGGTTGACATTCTGTCCTCCCTGACTTGTCCCCCTTGTATTTTTCTGGGAGGGCTCAGACAGTCTGGCTGATGGACACTTTGCTGTTTGGCTCATTTAACCAGTCGATGAGTTGGCCGGCTTGTCCATCAGCGGTGTCCCCTTGGCAGAATATCTCACGCCCGTCTGTTCGACTGATGCAATCAACTTAAACTTGCAAAACGCAGGCTCCGCCGTGACTCCACCCTTTTTGGACGCACTTTCAGTGGTGTCCACCGCGACCGCTCCCTCATCATCCCTCAAAGCTACGTCATTTGGTTAGGGGTGGACAAGGTCGCCTCCTACACCTCTCTCTGCCTCTTAAACCTCAGGGCCTCTATAGACTTTCACTGAGAGAGAAAAAACAAACAGTCAATGAGAAACTTAACACACAAACTGCTCCTCACCTCCACCTCCTTTTTCTTACTTTCTGCATCACTGGGTGGTCGTAGAGGGCAGAGAGTGAACTGAAAGTCTCCAAACCCACCGCCAGCGTGTTTACACGTGACTGAGTGTTGCTGTTGGTCTTGATTGGGGTCCTTTTAAGTTTCTTCTTTGTAGGCTAGAGTCAAATTTTAAAAAAATCAAAATGCACCTGTAGGGACTTTCTCCTCCAGAGAAAAATGCTCACATTATGTTGCGATAGATGTGAAAATGTTACGTTTTTGCGCCAACGTAAGCTTAAAGTAAAAATTGGACGTTGTTACTGTGCTACACCACACCCAGAGTCTGTTCATCGACGGGGACAAAATCAACATGCAGCTTAGCTACCCATTTGCATTAGAATGAATATGACACTGATTGCCTGTTATCTGTGTGTGCGCGTGTGTGGATATTTACATTTACTATTCATCTACTGACTACAATGTCAGGGTTTTCTTGTTCCTGTCTGTGTGGAACAGGTGCAGACTTCTGTCACACCAGTGATTTTGACCTTTTGGACTTTGTCCAGTCGAGAAAACATTGTGTGTTTGCACAGTGTTCTAGTGCTGTTTCGCTGAGGCCTGAGCTGGCTGAGGATTTGACTGATTAAAAAAAAAAAAAAAACTAAAAAAAAGACGCCCTCTGAGTATTAAACTTTTGGACACACTGAACAGCATAATGTGACGAATATTACTTGTGTGGCATCAAGTAAACCAACACATTTTGAGTTGTGTTTTTATGGTTGTGAATCTGTTGCCCTTTTCAACACAACAGAGCAAACCTTTGATTCAAATGGATGGATTTTATGCCAAGGAAACCAAGTACAGCCCCACAGCCGGTCACTGTAAAGACTACGGAGCGATGGCTGCACGTGGTGGATTTAAAAGCTGTTTGAATAAACTCTTTAAGAGATATACCTTTTTGGATTTTAATGTGAAGCCAAAGGAGGGAAGCATTTCCTCCTGGCCCTGTGCTATGGAGGCTCACAGAGACTGGATTCTGTCGAGGACGGGGAGAGGAAATCCAATCCTGAACCGGATCTTTAATGGATTTGATATCAAGGCACAACAGGAAGGGGATAAATGCCAGAGATTCTGAACTTCTCTTGATGTGGTCCCCATTTTTTTGCCCATCCCTCACCATATAGAAAAGAAAATCATAGTAAGGAAATGTACCAGTCTCATGTGTATCTGCTAAAGGACTAGTTTCATATATTGGGAATTATGCCAATTTGCATTGTGGCTAAGATGAGAAGATCTATGCCATTTTAATACGTTAAATATCAAACTACAGCCAGACGCCGGTTAGTTTAGCTTTGCACAAAGACTGGAAAGAGGGGGAAACAGTTAGCCTGGCTCTGTCTTAGCTATATAGTTTCATCTGTACAAAACCCTCATTGTTTTACAGGGGTTACGTGTTGAACTGTTTCTTGGCGTCTTCACTGGTTGCCTGTCAAGAAATAGTCGACCACGTAACCCCCCATAAAATGGCGAATTGTCGTTTTTACAGTTTGTTTCTGTACAAAATTCCAACGAGATATAACGTCTTATTGAGTGAGCTTTAGAGGTGCTGGTAGGCTGACTTTGGTACCATAGGACAGACAGAGCCAAGCTAGCGGGTTCCCTCTGTTTTCAGGCTTTATGCTAAGCTCATCAGTTGCTGGCTGTAGCTTCGTATTTAAACGAACAACTGTATTTTTTCCCAAAATGTCAAACTATGCCTTTTAATATGAAGCTACAACCATTAGCTGGTTAGCTTAGGTTAGCTCTTTCCAAAGGTAACAAAATCCACCTAGCGGCCCCTTTAAAGCTCACAAATGAACATGCTGTATCTTGTTTGTTTAAAGAAGAAAAATGAAATGTAAAAAGGACAGGTTGCGGTTTCACCCGGAGTTGTTTGCTGGAAAATGTATTGGCCAGGAGCAGTGACTTCCTGTAACCTTTGGATGGAGCCAGGCTAGTTGTTTCCAGTCTTTGTGCTAAGCTAAGCTGCTGGCATTAGCTTCACATTTAACAGACAGACATGAGTGTGGTATCAATCTTCTCATCTAACTCCTTGCCAGAAAGAAAACAAGTGTATTTCCCAAAATGTCAAACTATTCCTTTTTTAGCTTAGCTTGGCATAGAAACTGGAACAGTAGAAACAGCTGGCCTGGCTCTTCCAAAGCTGACAAAATCCACGTACCAGCACCTTTAAAGCTCACTAATGAACACGCTACATCTTGTTTGTTCAAAACAAAATGTAAAAAGGACAGGTTGTGGTTTCACTGGGAAATGTCTTGGCCAGGAGCAGTGACTTCCTGTAACCTTTGGATGGAGCCAGGCTAGTTGTTTCCCTTTGTTTCCAGTCTTTGTGCTAAGCTAAGCTAACCGGCTGCTGGCATTAGCTTCACATTTAACAGACACAACATGAGAGTGGTATCAATCTTCTCATCTAACTCTAGGCAAGAAAGCAAATAAGTGTATTTCCCAAAAAGCAAACAGTTGCTTTAACTTTAATTGCCTCCCATCATAAATTTAGAAATCAGAATGATTGTTTTTGTTATAGAGTGAAGTCTAGGCGTAGTGTTGCCCTTATGATAGCAATTCAATGATCAGTTTAGAGCTCTTCAATCTTAAAATCCTTCTCTTTTTTTTACTCAAATGTATGCCTTGTTTTTATAATGAGGGCAGGTGGAGAAAAGCTCAGGAGGCCTTTTGAGAGAAGAGAGCAAAACAACAATTATTATCTCCGAGGGATGACGATGATTCAAAGTCGACCTAAGAAATGACACACTAAAACGGACCGCAGTCGAAGATGTTGACATGTTATTCCATACACACTGTTACATACAAAAGGCCTGAATGAAATCATTTAGTTCATTTAATCTGGGTGTGTGTGCACAAGTGTGTATTTTTTTTTGAAGTGTGGTCACACACTCGACGGACTGACCTGCGTGTGTCCACAATGCGTCCACACCTGTTGATGTTAATGCTGTCCTCCTTGTTGGGTTTTTTTTTTTCTTTTGATTTTATGTCATTTTTTTTCCTCATCATTTTGTGTTTTTTGTGAGGATGCAAATGTCACTCATAAAGTTTCTATTGTAAAAAAAAAAAAATACATTGTTGGGTTTGTTTGCAATATAGCTTTGATATGTGTTGCTAAGCCCACGTGTCATGGAAAACAGACAACGCAGCAAGTTTGGAGTAGAATTAGGAGTGATATGCAAATGGAGGCGTACAGTTATTGTGGTTAAGTTGGAAAAATCATTGAAAATAAAACAGTATGTCATTGAAGCCTGTTGAAAGGTTTTCACCTTTTTTTGCTAGTGACCACTGGTCACTACTACATGCTACATATATTATTAATGTGTTATAGTACATCTAACATACCAATAGTGGTATCAAGTAGGGCTGTGTATTGGCGAGAATCTAGCAATACGCATCATGATACAGGGGTGACGATTCAATATATTGTGATATATGACGATAGTGTAAGCAAGGCGATATATTGTGATTTTTTAAAAAATCTAATTTTAGGAAAACTGTCATAATATAAAGAACACACCGCATTCAGAACAGTGGGATCTGAGTCACCGTCTGCCACAAATCTTTGCATGTAAACTATTAATTAAAAATCGATAGTGTTTCTGAGAATTGATACAGTATCACAAAACATAATATTGCAATACTCAAGTGTATCAGTATTTTCTTACACCCCTAATGGTATCTAGTCATGCATATAGTTTTGGTATTATTTGTCCAGATGTTGAGATAATCTGAGATTTCTGCCTTCACTCTAATAAAATTGATTTGAATGGGAATTTGTTTCTCTGCACACAGCATTGGAAGAAAATGACATTTAAAAAAAATCCTACAGCAACACATCCAAAAATATATAATTGTTTTTCGACTGAAGAAATGGTCCTTATGAAACCTGTCGACAGTGTGACATTGTTCTTGGGAAGTCACGTTGCTGTTGAATGAATTTATTTTAATGTTTCAATGCTTTGAGCACCACAAACACGATTCACCTCCATTGTACTGCTGACATCTTAAAAACCTCAAATCCTGGACAAATTATATCAAACTACCGACATCGCTAAATACTACAAATTGTATGTTTTTTTTAATACTTCTACTAAACTGGCCCTTAAATGCTCCTTGATGGCCAAACTTCTGCAACATTATGGTCCATAATTGCACCCTAATAAAAATGATGACACTGAATACATAGGGATGATTTTGAGATATTCCATAACTTATAATACGATGACACATAAACTACCAAGACGCAGAGCTAATGTTTAATCATGAAGACAATTCAGAACAATTAGCTGTCTTTTATCACTGGGAGAGGAGCTTTTCTGGCCTACCAGGCATGAAATGAATTACTGGTTTAACGATGCCCTGATGGGTCTCACAGCGATATTTCAGCTTTTGCTCAATGCAACGGTGTTACTTTATACAGTTTATCGTATACTGTGTAATATGCCTCATGAAAGTAGAAAGACAGGTTACTTTGGGGCACTTTCACTGACCTCCTCCAACCCACTGCTGTTTCCCGTGTCCTTAAAATACCCAGAAGAAACGTGGGAGTTAATTTAAGTGAGCGCTTCCACTCAGCTTTATGAGTTGCAAGAACACAATTGTTTCTTTAATTACTCTTATTTCATCCCTTCAGCAGAGGCTGTTAATCCTGCAGCATGGCACTGAGAGCAGAATGTTCCTGTATTACAATGTGACCAGGGTCAAGTTTGAAGTTCATTTCACCATTTGCTTGAGAGAGAACAACTGCTCTGGATAAAATGTGTGTGTGTGCTACTAAGTGCTGATCAGGGTTATACTCGATCGATGAACGTTTCACAACACTGTTAGATTGTTGAACAATATGAGAAGGAGCTGATTGGATTAAATATTATGATTTTGCCCACTGACTACATAAAACTACTGCTCAATCATCTCAAAATGAGGATCGGGTGCCAATGGTGACTGGTTTCAATGACATTGTTTGTCTTGAATCATTTTACTGAGGAATAGCTTAACAAGTCCTTCATCAGTCAAGGACAGACACCACAAGGTATCCACAATCTAAAAAAGATTTCATTAGTGTACTAAGGGCTATATAATATATAGTTCAGTATATCATCCCTGAGAAATATGGTTTAACTCATGTTCATCATTTGACATTTATGATAATGTGCACATTCACCCAGAATCATTGCATAATAATAGTCTCTCTTAAACGTTATGACCATTGTTTCTAACGTAATAAAATGATCCCTATTACCGGCTTTTCCTTTCTGGACAGGAACTCATTTGCAAAAAGTATTAAGTGTATCTCACTTTTATTTGGATGCTGAGAGCTGGAAAAAAAAAAAGCCTGAAGGCTTTCACTGAGCTCATTGGTCATCAAAGTTGTATTACTACAGCCTGCAGTATTTTGCAGTCTGTGGAGGAAAATGTACAAAACCTGATTTCTTGTGTTTGTCTCCACCTTGTGGCAGCTTCTAGTGCTTACAGTTTATTTTTATCCAGTTAGTTTTTGCTCGAGCGATTTGTTTGTATTGGATACTGTTTATTTTATGAGTTATTGTTAGCTCTCTTTTGATATATTCTTCACATTTTGATGATTTTAGAAAAATCCAGGTACACAAAACCTGTTATATTTATTTTTAATACATTTAATTACAACTACAGACAGTTAAAACCAGGGACTGATAAGATTTTTTCTCCACTGTTTTAGTTGATTCACATTTAAGACATGTATGTATTTAATCTCATTTCATATGACTTCAAAAGAGACATCATTTCCTCGCTACTCACCTTTGTTTTGACAGATCAATCTGCTCAGCCCCACAGTATACAGCACAGTATTACATGCCAGCTGCAGCTTTCCCTTCTTAAATCATCCCATCTGCACCACACAGACTCTATATAAAGATGGAGAACATGTCAACTCCCCAAAAGTGAAGCAAAAATAGCTGGGTCGCCCCCTGGTGGCTGGCTGCAGTATGGGTGATAAAGCCCGCCTCCTCCATGTTAACGGATGGGACATGGGTCAAACTAAAAAGTCAAAGAACATGTCAAATACATTTTTCCCAAAGATGGTTTCTGTCATTTTAGTTAGTTCTTATCACGCTGATGAATGTTCAAGTGTTCAATTTTCCTATATGTTTGGTTTTAATTAGTTATTTGATGCTTAAAAAGGGGGAGAGACGTCATGACAGCTGATTGTCCGCTGATCTGAGTGAGTTAACTTTAACTTAATATTACGGTTAGTTGTGTCTTTCTAGCCAAAGCTAACGTAGCAGCTAGGTGGTTGAGGCTAGCAAGCTGCAGCCCATGATTGGCTCGGACCGGACCTCGATACCGTGGCTCAAGCAGGCTCTGAGCCTGACTCTGACTCTGTGCAGACTTTGCCTCCAAATTACGTCAAAATCTCAAGATGGCAGCTCCCGTATCCGGGATATTTTGGCTTCACTTTTGTCCAGTGGGAGGAAGTGGAGACGCGTCGTCCATCTATATATACAGTCTATGGTCTGCACAGTCTACCTTCTGGTTCATTGCTGTTTGTCCTGCCGAGCCTCCAGGTGTCGCTGCGCTGCTCTCAGCGTGTCCTGCAGGTCTTTGTACTGAGCCAGAGCGCAGGCGTCCTCTAGCCGGGCCCAGCGGTAGTCCTGGTGTTCGTCAGACAAAGTCACTGCTGTTGCTGGGTCTCTCAGCTCGGCCAGCCAGTACAGCACCTCTTTGGGTCTGCCTCGCACCTCGTAGCGCAGCTCCCGCACAAAGTCGTCAATCACCTTCAGCTGCTCCGCCCCCAGCCCCGCCTCCTCCTTGGTCTCTCTCAGAGCGGTTGTGAGGTCGTCCTCGCCTGGATCCACATGACCTGATGGTGAACAGGTTAGACGTAACTGGCACAAAGAACATTTAAAGCTATACGAGTGGAATTTAGCTCATTAGTGTCTATTATCAATGACATGATAAATGTTTTTGAATTTGTAAACACCTTTGGGTGGGGTCCAGTGGTGCGTCCCGTAAGATGTCTGCAAGAGGAGGTACTCGATGTTGTCTGGTGGAGGGATGCAACCGGATAGACGAAACACGATGAAGCCACAAGCACGCAGCGCCATTTTCCTGTTCAACAAATTCACACACAAACACATTTTGTTACAGAATTCCACTATAGAAAACAAAAAGTTACAGCGTGTACGGTCGAGCCACCTGTCCAGTACAGTTAAGGTCAGTGTTTAATGAAGAAATGAAGAATCACCACTTCCCATGGGAGTGCAAAGCGTGACCCTTTGCACTTTGGAGGGGGAAACTGTTATATTATCCTGGATAATATTACATTACAACGTACTTGGAAGTATAATGAAAAGCTTAAAAAAGTTATTACTTTTTTCACCATGTTGTTTCTACATGATTGGTAGATGTACAAAACTGTTCCACATGTTGTTTTGCAAGTAACAAAAGTGTCTTTGACAGGTAAAGTCTACTGTATATGCAGGTGGGACATAGTTGAGATGCATGTGGCAGCAAATATTACGCCTCAGTAAAGATGCATGTGTATGGTATAGAGACCTATGTTGTATTAGTTCTGTTGACTAACAAACTGCTACCATTTAAGGTTAATGCAACTGTGTGAAATCTGCTCATGGGGTACATGCACATGGGAAATACTGGACAATATCACCAGCTGTCCTTATTCTATTAGGCTAAACCATAGACTCTATATAAAGATAGATGACATGACAGCTCCCCAAATGTGAAGCCAAAACATCTCCATCGCCCCCTGGTGGCTGGCTGCAGTATAGGTCATACAGCCCGCCCCTTCCATGTTAAATGAGTCAATGGGTCAAAATAAAAAGTCATAGTACACGTCAACTAAATTTTCCCCAAAGATAGTTTCTGTCATTTTAGGTAGTTCTTACCACGCTGATATACTGTTTGTTCCAAGTGTTAATTTTTCTGATAAGTTTGGTTTTAATTAGTTTTTTGATGCTATAAAAAGAGGGTGAGACGTCATGATTGACAGCTGTGATTGACAGTTCCTCTGAGCGAAGTAGTCGTGCAGCCGGAGGCTCGGAAATTATACGAGAGGAGATGTTTTACTTTAACTGTCCATAACCGTCCTGTGTCTGTGTAATAGAACATATGTCAATTTGATCATAAACATAGAGATATTATGGTTAGTCGTTGTGTCTTTATAGCCAAAAAAGCTACCATGGTAAAAACGTAGCAAGCTAGGTGGCTCACGCTAGCAAAGCTGTGGTCGTGCTCGGCTCGTGATTGCCTCGATACCTCGGCTCCAGGCCCCTTGATCACTGCTGTGCAGACTAAACAGTTGGCTCAAAATGACGTCAAAATCTCAAGATGTCAGCTCCCTGGAAGAGATCTCCAGCTCCCGCTGCCTCAGTAGGTACACAACCATTCTCAGGGACTCCTCCCACCCAGCTCATCACCTGTTTGACCTGCTGCCTCTGGCAGGCGCTACAGGTCAATGAAAGCCGGCACCTCCAGACTCACGAACAGTTTCTTTCCCTGGGCCATACGGACACTGAACAAACAATAAATCTGTGCAATATTAATACACTGAATGTGAAATACATTTGTCTGTGCAATATATCCTTGATGCAATATACACCTCAAGTGCAACTACC